>MU865289.1:0-252866 GCA_033297215.1 Podospora fimiseda | reverse complement strand
TTCTTTTCTCTTTTTTTCTTTTCTCTTTTTTTCTTTTCTCTTTTTTTCTTTTCTCTTTTTTTCTTTTCTCTTTTTTTCTTTTCTCTTTTTTTCTTAAATGGTAGTTATATTATTTAACATCTTGGTAACATCTTTATCATCATTTACTATCTTGTCTAATTATAACTTACTACACAATAAATAAGAAACCTGCTCTCTTTATTCACAGTCCTGATGGAGGTATGAGAATCATTCGATATTATGATGGTATATCTCGGCAATGAGGGTGGAAAAAACCCAAGTAAGCAAGGTAAAAAAAAAATAGAAATTGAAGAATTAGGAGAGCACGGCGATATAAGTCAATTGAGTTTGAAAAGAGTAGAGAAATGTAAATTTGAATAGACGTAGAATAATAATTAAAAGATGGCAGAGGTGATGATATGGAGGACCAAGAGCATAATGAACGATGATGGAGGACGAATATAATAATGGAGGACAGAGATGACGATGACAGACGATGCCGAAGATGATAGTAAAGGATAAAAACCATAATAGAGATGGTAAAAGATTATAAGGATAGAAAACACTGTTAACTATTCTTGAGAGAAGATATAAAAATATGAAAAAAAAATATTCTTGTCCCCGGTCGGATTCGAACCGACGTCTTTCGCTTGCTTTAGATCAAATTCGCTGGATAAATATACACGCTGAGAAATAAAGACAACACAAACGCTGACCACTACGCTACGGGGATTGTGAATTGGTTGTATTGGTTGTGAAAACCAGAGTCGGAAATCTGGAATAAATAGTCCTGACTGAGAAATTCTGGTTGTGGTGGATTATGTGGCTTGCTTAGGGCCCCATCGCGAGTCGAAAAGCATCACTCAGACCAAAACTCTCTCGTCAGTCACGAACTTTATTATAAAAAGAAAAAAGGAAGCAAGGAACTTTTCTAAGGCCCGGTAAGGAACCACCGATAAACAAAATCCAAAATCCAAAAGTCATCTATCTGCCTATAGTTTCATCAGAGACAATGACGATGATGGGAGGAAAATATAGATTTTGATAGACGATATACTGAAGATAATGATAGAAGACGGAAACAGAACAAAAGATACCTATAAATAGTCAAGGATGATAAAGATGTTACTAAGATGTTTAACAACAAACGGTTCAATAATAATAATAATAATAATAATAAAGAGAGAAAAAAGAAAAATTAGATAAAATAACAAAACAAAAATATTATTGTCCCCGGTCGGATTCGAACCGACGTCTTTCGATGCCTTAAATTCAAATTCGCTGGGTAAATATATAAACGCTTAGAAGATAAAGAGAAGATAAAGCATACAAACGCTGACCACTGCGCTACGGGGACTGTAGATTTGGTTGAATTTACAAAGCCAGAATTTAAAAATAAATAGTCCTGGGTGCCCGTGTCTGGGTGAGTCACTGAAAAAGGTTGAGAAGAAAGTTCTGGTTGTGGTGGGTTGTGTGGCTTGCTTACATGTAGTTGGAGGTGGGAATGGATGTAAGCCGTGGGTGGCATGGGGAAAAGGGGGTGATTAATCAAAGAAGAAGATGATGATAGAAGACGAAAGGTTGATAATCGATTACAAATATGTATGTACTGTCCGTATTAAATAGTAGTAGTGAGAGGTAAGATAGACTTACCGAACAATTTTAGTTAAAACAGACGGGACTTGATTTAATTATCAAACTGGCCATTTTGGAACGGAACATGCCTCTCAAACAAAAGTACTGATTTATCACTTGTTTTCTAGCAGAACTTCCAGTAAATACGTTCCGAATCACCACACACGCAAGGAACAGAAAAAGAGAAATAAACCCCAAGAACCTCTGCTCTGGTTGTTGAAAGGTATGGATATACACGCCATTATAAGTCTAAATGTATTCATCCAAGTAAGAGGCCGTTTATTATAGCTGGGCGGAACTGAACACTCAATATCTCATAACTGAGATGGGTACTACTCATCGAGCAAGAAAACAGCAGCTAATATAGACATAATTCCAGTTGGGACAAGAACGACCACCTCTCTCATACACATTTCACAACAAATATATATAAAGAAGAAACAACAAGTATTATTGTTTGAGAGCGTCAATTCACACTATGGTCGATGACCTCTCGCACTATGGGTACTTCGAAGAAACGGTTCTTATCGGTACTGCCACTCAAAACCATACTTGTGTCTGATTATAAACATGGCTTTTTGAAATGGAATACGGTTTATTAAAATAAAATATCCCTTTTTAAAAATAAAATATACGTTTTTAAAATAAAACACCCCTTTTCGAAGTAGAATATACCTTTTTGAGATGGAATATGCCTTTTTAAAATAAAAAATGCCCGTTTAATTTAAAATAGGCATAATTTATAACTAAAAGCATTTTTCATTATAAAAAGGTCTATTGATAATTAAAGAGGCAAAGCCTTTTATCAAAACGTAGCTCAAGATCAACTTTATAGGAATTATATTGTGGGAGGTCACCAATCATAGTGTGAATTGACGCCCTCTATTGTTTTCCCTCTTGCTCGCTCTGTTACTACTCAAAAAAAAAAGGCCAGCAATTCAGAGAGACACAAAAAACGAGATCCGCTTAGTATCACGCTCCTCCTTTTTTCACTCAACTTAACTTACAAAACTGCAAATCACGTGAAAAAAAACCTGCATCAATACATGAAAAGAAGGACAAGAACCAAAAAACCCAAACCCAAACCCAGCCGCTCTTCCCCATTTGCTCATATCCCCTCATCCCAAACACCGACTGAATCCCATCTAATCCTCCTTATACCTTCCTGCCCTCCCCAAAAACCCTCCGAGTCCCAAAATTCATCAAAGAATAACTCACCAAGAAGGAAAAGCAAAAATCCCTTCTGTTTCGTAATCGTAATCACTCCATTTAAAAAAGGAAAAAGAAAAATCTCAAAAATCCATTTCTTCCCCTCATTTCGCTGTATAACAAACACAAAAACACCAACCATACCTAAACTAAACCTAATAAAATAAAAAAACCAAATCACCAACCAACCAACCAACCCACGCCACCCAACCCAAGTTTTTGATCAACTTACTTCATCTCAGACCCAGACTCAGCTTGCTTCTCTTCTCTCTCTGCCTCTCTTCTCTTACTCTCCCTCTTGTCCTCCTTCTTCTGCTGCCTTTTCTCTTCTTCCTTTCTTCTTTCATTCCAAGCAGAAATCTCTTTCCCCTCCATAATCTCCTCTTCTCTCCGCACCAATATATCTGACAACCTCTGAAGAACTGGCAACCCCGGAGGAGGATAAAATCTCTAATTACCCATGTTACTAAAAAATCCTCCAAAGACACCACCTCCTCCACCTGGAGTCATTGGTCCCATCCCACCAACAACACCATTTCTCTGCTGCTGTTGCTGTTGCTGCTGAGATTGAGATTGTTGTTGCTGTTGTGTAGGCACAGGAGTCCCGCTATTACCAGCCAACCCAACACTATTAGTATTCGGCGTACTCGGTGCGTTACCTCCATTCTGGTTATTCTCCCCGTTATTGCCATTGTTGGCATTACTACTACTGCTGCCAGTGACCCCATTATTATTCGCAGCGGTATTCCCCGTCGAATTGTTATTTCCATTATTATTCGTCGTGGTCGTCGGCTGAGGAGGCCCAACAGTAATAGAATTCACCACCGAAAAGTCCGGAATCCCCAATCCCCAAACTTTACCCAAATGATCATTCGCAATCTCCCCGTTAAAAATCCGCCTTCTCAGCTCAAAGAAAACCCTTCCAGTCAACAAGCTGTCCGAACCGGCCTGATGCGCGCTCCCAACACGCTTAATCTTGAGAGTCTCCGCAATGTGCTCCAAACCCGATTTCTGCTCAAACTTTTGCAAGATATCCGCAATGTTTGGATCGTTTGTCGACGTCGCCAGCATCCCGCTGTTGTGAAGCTTGATGGCGTGCTTCATGAGGTGCTTTACATCGTAAGTCGAGGGGAAGTAGAGCTTCATCATCTTGTCAAAATCAAACTCGTCACTAGGGAGCTGAGTGCACACGAGAAGCTTGGTGAGGTATCCAAAGTCGTAACCGCCGTGAAAGCTTATCCAGCGCACATCTTCGAAGCATACGAGACCAGAGGGAATCAGCAACGAGGCGAATTCACGAGGATCGATACCATCCCGCTCCAGCAGGTCAAAGTCGATACCCGCCTGCTGAAGAGATGCAATAGAGGTTTGGTTGTACATGTCCTCCTTGAGGGAAAAGTTAAAGTTGAACTGCCATGCATAAGGAGCAGGTGCCTGGTTATTGCTGCCGTTATTTCCACCTGTCCTTCGGAGATCGGTCGAATCAGTCGAGAGCGGTCGCGCGGGTGGCTGTTCGCCATCTTCGTTGAATAGAGCAAGGCCGATTTGTATCACTTTCAGCATGTCGACGTTGGTTCGAAGACATTGGTAATGGTAGTCACTTTTACCCCTAAACCCGCCCATCGGTCTTGACACAACTCCCGGAAATTCAGTATCCTAGAGCAAAAAAGTTAGCCTTGCCTGCTCTTCGTGCAAAGAAGGAATGAATGTGCCCCACCATAGCAATATATGGATACTTGTCAATCAAGTCCCGCAAGTTTGCCATCTCCTCGTGCAGATTGTACTTGTAAACCTCTCTTATCCTGCCCTGTTTTGGTGCAGTCCTTGTCGCGTGCTCCAAAACGTGGCTTTGCTGTTGTGCATGTTGAGCGTGCTGTGCAGCCGCCTGTGAATGTTGTGCGTGTTGTTGCGCTGCCACCGCTGCTGCCGCCGCCTGATGTTGGAGTGTCTGCTGCTGCATCTGCGGTTGCTGAGACTGCTGCTGTTGTTGCTGCATCCCTCCGTGAGCGAACCCCATTCGGGCGGCATGGCTCGCAAGACCAGAGTCGGTATTGAAACCCCCACCTACGCCAGCATTCAACCCTTGGGGCCCAAGACCTAATAGGTTATTGTTCCCCGAAAAGGGATTGTTGACCTGGGGGTTTACTTGGTTGAGGTATGAATTGCCACCCAATTGAGGTGGATGACTTGACGTGTGCTGGCCATGGGAAGGAAACTGGTGATAAGGGGGGAGGTTGTTTGGCCCGCTGGGGAATCGGGCGAGTGGCGGAGGCATCTCGTCGTTGTGACCGTCTTTACCAGTAGTGTTGTCGCCAGCTAGCTCCGGGAGCCTTTGTAGTGGTAACCTAGTACACCAAAAGTGATATTATAAGGTGATTCGGCGGTGAGGGAGAAAAATGGCTTGTCGTTTTCTTCGTTTCGTTTCGTCTCCGTCGTGGTCGTCGTTGTCGAGGTTTCGGGTTTTTAAAACTGCATCAGGAGTAAACCTGTGTTGGGGTGTGGTGGGTAAATTGTAATGCGGGCGGCGGCGCTGGTTGGTTTGGGTTTGGGTTTCCTCAAAAGTCCCGTCCGTGGTTTTGTTGTTTCGATTAATTGGATAGGGTACCCGATTGTTTTGGTTTTTAAATATCCACCGGGCGATTTCACCCAACTGTCCGCTTTTTTTCGAAACAAGAGGAAATGGGGAAAGGAAAGGTTCGTTGTGAACGGTTTTTGGGAAAGGAACGGAGGTGCACCGTGGTGGTTGCGCTTGCACCACGCCAACACAACGCCGCATTCGCATGGACTTTCTCTTTTCCCCCTCTAATAACCCTGGCAACCCTGAACCTGACTAAGCTTTCTTGGCACACTTGATGAACCACCCACTTGCCTGCAGCTGCGGGAGCACCTCCATCATCATCACCAAGAGGCAAGCTTGTTGAGAGGAGCTCCATCTACCTACTCCGGGTAACAACACCACCACCACTCAACAACGATGCAGCCCACCAGGTACCTTTTTCTCACCTACCAATCAATTCTCCCCCAAACTAATCATTTCTTTCTTCCAGAATACTACGAGCCTTTGGCTCCTCCGAAAAGCCCAACATCACAGGCTTCGACATGCGCAAGTTCCTCAAAGCGACCGCAACCCCTCGTTACGATCCCTGGGAGAGAAAGTCCGTTATAAACCCCCTTCCCCCCTAACCCAATATACCCTGTTGCCGACTCTCCAACCTGGTTCTTTGCGAGCGAACGAAAACTAACACTCCTTCAGTGAGGCATGGCGCTACACAGGCCGCTTCAGCAGGTTCAACCGATTCAGAAACTCCCTCCCCGGCTTCGGTATCGCTTCGGTCGCCTTTGCCGGTTACTGTCTGTATGAACACTTTTTTATGAAGGAGGAGCACGATCATCACGGTGTGGCTGCTCATTAAGTCAAGTCAACTGGTGTGGGTGGTGTGGTATAGTGTGTGTACATAAGAGAAGGGTCAATCAGGGAAACCCATAAGAAGAGCAGTAGTGCGTTTAGAGAATGCACCAAGAAGGTTGTTTATTTTTTTTGTCTAAAATTGAAATTATGAGCAAAGAGATATGTCTGGATTGGTGCGTGGTAGTTAGACAGACGTGAGTGGAAGTGAACTTGGTAGGAAATTTGCTGATTCAAAACTTGAGTACATGGAATATAACAAGATGTGAACTGGTTGAGAAAGCAAGTAACTCTTGTCACACAGGAGAGAAAATCTCAATAGCATTCGGACAAGTCAAAAGTATCACAAAAGCTACCTGTCTAGAACAATTGGTATCTCAAAGATCACAGCTAGGTATCCTACCTCAACAAATCCCCTTCAAGTACGTATCCTCCCACAATACCCCAAATTCCACATGAAAAAGCAACAAAAACACAAGCCGGCAAAAAAATTTCTAAATGCATCCTCCCATAAAAACGAGCAAAAGAAAAGACCAATATATAAATCCCATATGCTTTGCCCCTCCAAATGCCATTATCTAAAAAACGCCCATAGGGGTACTATGACAAAAAGCCACATAAAACAGCAAGCAAACAACTTCACACAAATACTTGTTCCATCTCTCTCTTACAACCCAATCCCCCTAACCAAATCCAACGCCCCCTCAACAGCACCCTCCAACTCCCCAACCCTACTCTTCAAATGTCTATTCTCATCCCTCAACAACCCAACCGTATCCCACGCAACACTCGCATCCTGCCCTTTACAATTCAAACACCCATTCACTTCTTCAACTGCCGCAGCATTCCCCCCAGAAATCCCCTTGATAATCTTTTGAAACGCACTCATCTGTCCATTCGCTGCCGCTGTAGTAGTAATCCTCTGCTTAGGCGTAGTACTCAAAGACCCGCCGCTGCCGCCAGCCGCTTTCGTTGTCGGCGTTCTCAAGGGTGGACTATCAGGCACGCTCGAATCCGTAGCATGCATAATAAGCGGCAACTGCATCTCCTTCTGCACCGCAGGCGTAACAGTAGGACTCCTACACCTCGAAATACTAAAAACGCTCTCACTCTCCGCGCTTTCAATCTCATCCTCCTCTTCATCAGAATCAAATGACCTCGAATCCCCGCTCTTTCTTTTCCTCCCTCTTCTATCAATCTCATCGATACCCAAATCTTCCGATATAACTGACGGAGCTGTGCTAGTCATTAAGGCAAGCTGTTGTCTGGCTTTTCTCTCGGCGTTCAACTCCTCCATCAGCTGCTTCATCGCGCGCTCCTGTTCAGCCGCCTTGGCAGCCATTCCTTCAAGCTGAAATTTCAGGTGTTTAGCTCTGGTCTCGGCCTCTTCCATCTCGTCCTTTTGCGCTGATCGCTCCTGTTCCAAGTCGTGAAGCGCAATAACCCGGTCCTTGTAGGCTGCTTGGATTTTCGTAAGGAGTCCAATCGCGTTCATTTGAAAGTTTTTGAACGCCGCCGGAGAGAAGGTATCTCGATCTGCTGGGGAGCCGGAAGGGAAAAGAGCGGATTCGATATTGAGGTTGAGGATCTCATCGTCAAAGGGGGAAGCTCTGGGGGCGGCCGTTGTTGATGGCGACGCGGTCTGCGCCGAGGGAGTGGTGAACCGGGAAGAAATGGCCGACATGAAGCGAGAGGTCATGGTGCCGTTGTTGTTGCTGGTATTTTTCGGTGTAGAAGGGTCGGTGAGGTTGATGTTGTCGGTAGAACGTAACCTGGTTGGAGTGACATCTGGAGTTGTATTGACAGAAGAACTAATCAACAAGGAGGAGGAAGACGAGGAAGTTATATTGCTGCCGCTAATGCTGCCGTTGCTGCTGTTGTTGTTGCTGGCGTTAAATGCGGAGCCACTGCTGGTGCTAGTACCGTTGCTTTGAATGCGGGTCTCGGTCGTATTGTTCAGGGAGATCCCTAGAGCGGATGCTGCCGCGGCCGTGCCACTTAACCATCCGGATAGACCTCCGCGAGAGCTCTCGGTCCTCGCCGCGGCGATGTTCCTCCTTCCGTCTCCGGTATATGGCATCTGTTCGGAGGGAAACCTTGTATGGGTTTTTCTCGTTGGTGAAGGAGTTCGGCTTCTTAGCGCCAGGGGTAAGAAGTTAGGAAAGGACTGCTGTCGACGGTGGTTTGTCTGCCCTGTATAGGGAGTTGGTGATGGACAGGGCAATCCAAGATCCTCATCGGTGAAGCCGCTGTGATATTCTGATAATGGAGACAGACCTGGTGACTGTGATGGGTAATGATATTGTTGCTGCTGCTGTTGGGTTGGCCGAGACAAGGATGTATTTGGTGTCACTGCGCGCCGCTCGAGCTGCTGTCTTGGTGATATATGAGATGATCCATTCTCCGGGTTTACGAACTGATTTCCTCCTGTGGAAGCTCGAAGGGCTAGAGCTCTGGCAGGAATGACATGATGATGGAGAGTCTGAGAAGATTGAAGACTCGGAGATTCAGGACGAAGCTGGGTCTTGGGTGAGGCCACAACAGGGTTATCGCTTAGCATGATGAATTAATGTTTCGAAATTCGCGGGCCCGCCAAGATTTCCGACCTCTGAATATAGATCCCTGGAATGCCTGACTGATTCTCCGTTCGTTTCGTTTTGCGGGGTTAAAATGGCTGGAACTCTTTTGTTTCTCGAAGTCGACGGCTGGTCATTCCAATATTCCTGGTGCTTATTGAATCATGAGTTGTAGTCCGTCTGATGTCTCAGTTTGTTGTACCGAGACCAGCTAATTTCGCGTGTAGAGTGACCTCGGTTTGTGACCGCCAACTCATGAATGATCTCTCCTTTTTATAAGAAAAAAAATTGAGAAAAAAAGAAACTCGTATTTTTAAGGAGAGGCCGATTCGATTTTCACGATCCGAATCCCGAATTTTCCAGCTCTGGTCAAGTCAAGCGGGGTGAGAGAGGTTGGCAGCAGCAGCGTCAGCACTGTGCATTCGAGGTGCCGAGTGTGCGGATCCACGGGCAACACGCCTCGCACTGGAATTGGGTGGATGTGGCGGATCACTCAATCGACCGGGATACCCTGTTGAAATGAATGAATTGAGTTTTGTCAAAAAGGTAAAAAAGCATGCAAGATGAAGAAATGAGAAAGAAAAACAAAAAGAAAAGGTTGGGTTAAGACAAGGTGAAAAAAAAAGAGTGAAAAGATTAAAAATCTGGGTTTATGACAACAAACAGCAAAATCCTTGATTGTTGTTTACAAGCAAGCAAGATCTGCTTTCCTTTTAGGGTTCTAGCTGACGTCCATGTCCCCACAGCTAATGTTGCAGCGACGCACCAGTGCCAAGGCGAAACACTGCAGCTTCTTCTGCAGGCTTCAGCTGGAAGACATCTTTTGTGTGTCTCAACACTTTGTAGTAGGTATGTGGCAATCTTTATTCAAGTTATTCTTCCTACTTTCCAACTTTCTCAACGTCTTTGATCATTTGAATCTAATTTATCCGTGCTATCCAACCTAGCCATCTAGTTCCGACCGATTCAACAGTTTTTAAATCTAAGTTGGCTCGAATAATGAAACCGTTTTCTTCATCTCAGTAGCACCGCCACCTGCACTCCCCGTCTTCCCAGGAACCACGCCTCTTAACTCCGTTTTGGGTGGCCATGTGCCATGCCATCTGATCAAGTAAACTTCCGTAGATCAAAGATGTGTTTGTGTGTGTCAAAGCGAGTTGACACAAGGTTTCCATGGTACCGAGAGGATGGTTTGGAAACAAAGAAATCGATGCGATTGTTGATGATCCACGAGGGCCAAGTTTGTCTCACCAACGAGACTGGATTTTAGTCGCCAAGGGCCACTCGGAACAAAATGAACAACTCATCGAACATATACGATCTTCTTTGAGTAGGCAGCCAATCTTCTTGTAAGAATCTGTGATATCTGCAAGGCACATGCATTCGGAACGACACCCATGACATTGCCTTAAACAGGTCTTTTTATGAGGAAGACATTTCAAGAAATTCATCAAGGTTTAGCAACGCTGCCGAGTCTGCTATCATATTTTTTTGATCCTACCAGCAAGAATAAAAAGAAGCAAAAAGGCCTACAAAGCAAAAAAGAACGACACTTCCAAATCTGCCTTCTTCCCCCTTTAGTAGAAAGATTCCACCATGGTATCCTTCATGCTAGTATTGATAGCGCCCGGTGCGTTACCCTCACCAAGACGGAACACGCTCTCGATAACGCTCAACTCAGGAGCAGTGGTGTCCAACCCCGTAACCGCCATCCAGTCGTTGACAACCATGCCGCCACCAATAACGTTGCTGCCGCGGTTTACACTGCCCGCAACAAGAGGGACCTGAAGCAAACTGCTAAGCTCGTCCTGATCTTGAATGCTGGTCTTGGGATGCACGAGACCGCCCTGATTGCTCAAAGCCATGTACGTGCCAACAAGTACATTGTCGGCGATCGTCTGTCTGAAAACCTCGACACCAAGTACGTCGGCAATGATTTCCTCCGTTTCGCGCTCCAAATCTGGGTGGATGAGCGCCGTGTGATCGTTGCAGACAATCACGTTGCCCAAGGCGGACAACCTCTCCTCAATGCGTTGAATCTTGACTTCGTCGGGAAGTGAATTGCGCAAGTGTTGAAGTTCTTGGTCGGTTGTGGTGGTGGGGACGAGAAGACCTTTTCGGTTACTATTTTTCAACACTTTTTGTCAGCAAACACTTTCCTTTCCAACCTGCCCAGTCTCCTAGACAGAAAATAACATACCCAGCTGTTAACCTTCCAATAATTCTCGTGCCGGCAATCGTGGTTCTGCAGATAGGAATGACGTCCTGTAGCTCGGCCTCGAACACGCTGTAAAAGTTCTCGCTCGCGCCGACCGCCACGAGGGCGTATGAGTTTGTAAGTGTAGAAAAGACACCAACTCTGTTTTAGTTTTTCATGGTTAGTTTCTTATCAAATATGCCCAAATAGCCGCGCGCAGCAATCCTCTTGTCGCAAAATCGCAAATCGCAAAAAAAAAAAAAAGTCATGATCGCGGGGCTGTGGGATGGTGGGGAAAACAGTTTTGCTTACTCGTTGGAGTTCTCAAACTGAGCTCTGACAGCCATGATGAATGATCTTGAACTTGATCTCTATTATCTGATTCTGTGTAGTAAAGGGTTTTCGAAATCGACGAAATTTAAGGGGGTATCGTTGTCTGTGTGTCTGTGTGTGTGTGTGTTTGGTTTAGAATGGCGATTTGATGTTGGTGGGGGGTGATGGGAAAGCGAAGAAAATAGTCCAGCATTATATATCTTTCGCTATCGCCTTCCAAAAAAGTGAAAAGTGGGGTACACCCTCTAGCTTTTGGACCATTTTACCGTCGTCGTTCTCTCCATTCCCGTTCAAAGGAAACGCTAAATTGCATCCTGTTCGCCTGAGCCACAGTATCAGATGAGTCCATTAGGACCCTGCTTTGGGCGAGGCTTTATTATTTTTCATGATTCATTTTCAGTAGCGGCCTCGGAAGTACCTTGTCCTAAATTCATTCACCTCAGAGCAGAACAGAGACCTGTTCGAAGTCACTCCCTAAGGACTCAAGGTTCTACGCAGAATTCTCATATATTATTACCATTGCCCCTTTATGACTCAATTACATCACGGTTAACAGGGGCGCAATCACAGCCCTCTACAGTATAAACTCGCGAAATAGAGTAAAGCTGAGATCCTATACTCCAGAGTCCCTTTTGGTGATTTCATGAAAACTCAAATGCTCCGTTTTACATGATATAAACGATATGATTGGCCTAAACGAGCTTGGCTTTCCTCTATTTCAGAGTTTACGGTACCATGTTGCAGGTGCGAAGCCACTACTTTGGTGACTCAATCTCGGCGTCCTAATCGAGAAATCATGATGAATCATCGCCGGAGCGTCTCATTGGCTTCCCAGAACCCGTTGCCACCACCATTTAATACAACACCATTGGAAGCCACTCACCCACCCACCCACCCACCACATTTGGAAAACTTGAAATTTTTTTTTACATGTATATGAACCCTGAAAAATCTCAGTTCCTCCATAATCTTCATTATCATAAATATCTGAAATATCTGGTGTCTCCCAGATCCAGTCCAGTCCCTACCGTGTACCGAAGAAAAGAAAACGAAAAGAAATCAAAACGCCGCCCAATGCAATTCCATCGCCATACCATAGTTTGATCAAACACTTTTTACTTCACAAAGGAAAAATTATGAATCTTCCCCAACCTTCACCCACATATACTTCCAGGTATGGAGTAGGGTACTTTATGCCAATTCAACAGATGGAAAGTACCTAGGTCCTGCAAAGCCTTTTACAACCACAGCCTGGATGTCAATGTTTCTGGTAGAGTCGTGATGCGTCGGGTTCCACATCTTGAGCAGGATATATCGCCCACTCACTGGCGGATCAAAACTGATGGTGCACTTGTTCTTATCCCTCTGGATAGAAAAGTGTGCAAGAGGTTTCATCAGCTCACCGCCGACGGACCGCACCGCTTCCTGCGTCGCAAGCTGGGAAGCTTCTACTGCCTCCTCTAGCGTCATTCCGCTGCCGGCGCCACTAGTAGCATTGCGGCGAGCCTCCCGATGAGGGCGTCGGATTAGATCATCAAACACGACGGGCCAATCTGATGCGGATTGACCCCATGCGTCTCCATCATCATCACTGCTCACACCACTCTCAAAAGGCAGAGCGCCGATCCGGTTGGGTGTTCTTCTCCGTGAAGCGCGAAGATGTGGCGGTATTAGCCGTTGTTGGTCATCATCGGCGTCGCTGTCTTCATCTGTGCATTCAGTAGTAATTTTAAACTCCGACTGCTGCACCGTAAACTCTGCGGGAACTTGTGCGACGCGATAGTCTTCATCGTCGTCTATTCCCAAGGTGAAACTTCGTGGCGGGCGAATCCTCGTTGTAGAGACGCCGTCGTCCTCATGCCGGATTGAGTATACCGGGGGCCTTGGTCGAGAAGAATACTCAATCTGGTAATCAGTTGTTCGCTTGAAGACCTCATCTGATTTCATGGTTACAAAAACCATCCCCTCTCGAACCCTGTGACAATGTCAGCAACTGTTCATTGCAAATCAGACATTAATAAACGCATACGGGCAAGAATAACTTGATCCTGGAGCCTTGATAGTCAGCTCCTTGATACTGAACACGGTGCCTCCCTGGTGCTGCAGGACGATGTTGCAACGATTCCCTTTGGTGCAGTATACCGAGCCGTCATTTTTGAGGATATTCTCTGGCGGGTATAGCAGCTCGTCTGAGAATAGGCCGCCGTCGCAGCTGACAATCTCCATTTTTAAAGGACCCGGTTCGACCTGTCCATATTTTCCGTAGTGAAATCCTTTGAAATTGGAGCCCGGCCTATCGGAATCCAACTTTCGACGCTTCACGCGGCGATTTTCCTCGGCCGAGTCATTGCCGTGAAGAGGAGAAGACACGCTTAGCATTGCGGGAGGTGGGCTGTCGGGTCTTGTGGTGCCTGCGCGTTCCCGGGTTGAGTAATGGGCGTGAACACCATAGAAATTCGGCTGAAATCCTGTGATACCATGGCCAACTCGAGCAGGCGCCTCACTGTTTCGCCTGTCCGGAGGTGGTTCGCTGGGGCGGTAACGGCTGGGGCGAGCACTGGGACCAGATGGTGTCGCCATTCGTGTTCGGGATGGTGAACCTAAGGATCTGAGAGGTGGAAGAAAAGGGGGATTAGACGAAATGCCGGAGCTATGCGGTGACGATGCGTTTATCGATGGAGGATCTCGGTTGAATCTTCGTCGCAGGTCTCGATCAGAGTCATCAAAGTCATCATCCATGACAGAAATAGAATTGCCGAGAAGGTCGTGGGCCCGAACAAGACGAGACCTGCTGCCAAAGGTGTCTAGGGCTCTGCGCAACGCGACAGATTGGCGGAGAGTTCGGTTGAGGCTCGTTGGAGAGGGTAGATCATCGAGGATCGAATTCACGAGTGCGTCGGCGGTGCGAAACTGCTCAGAATCCAGATGGACACGTCCGTCCCAATTGTCAGACTGTTTAGGTGGAAAGGTTAGAGTTGGCAGGTTTGCGAGATAAGAGATGCGCACTCACCATGGAGCGACAAAGCCGCAAAGAGACGGCGAAAATGACGACAAGTCGCGAAGGGAAGGGTGCAGTCGAACAAATCCACAACCAAAGATGTCGATTGCAAATGCATGAACTCTGGTACCTATTGTGGGGTATACGCGAGGGCGTTGAGAACCATGGAAGAATTCGTTATGGGAGAACCGCTGGAATGGATGATGATGATGATGGTGGATGTCTGGGGAGAAACTCAAAAGGGCTCCAGATTGTGGTTGTGGGTGGACTTTTTGGGGAACAAGGCAGCCTACTGTACCTGCTGAATTCCCGTCCCGGCTGCAGGCCCCAATTTAAGTTAGTGAACATCCATCCAGCATGGACCCTATCAACGATGGCGGGGTTTTGGGGCGGCCGTCTGCCGTCATGAACCGCAATAAATGTTAGTCGATACTCAACATTTCGCTGCATATGACAGCTACTGCAAGGTACTCATTAAACTTGTTGCGCGCCAAGCTAAAAAGTCCCAAGGTCAGCGCTGCATCGGCCCTGGGCCCGCGCCTCTCATGGACCACTCACACCTTCAACCGTCCATCCATCCATCTTCAACAACAAACGGGGACAATAAAATTGACAAATCGGCGACGTCAAGGGCATCTTTTGACTTTTTACATCCTGGACAAAAACTTTTAGAAATTCGCAAACAGTGTAAGGCGAAAAAACAGGATTTTCGGGTTCCCTTTATTTGTGTGACCTCTTCCGGCCGCCTGCTGCGACTTGCGAAAAAACAAAACACCTTGCTGCTGTTTGCAAGAAAAAGAAAAAGGTCACACACAACAAACTGCAATCGTCCCTCCGTTCTCCATATTTCCCCTGCAGCTGCCCGTTACCGGGTTGGAAGTGGTCACCCAATTACACCCAGGAACCGAATCGTATATATAACCATCCCATTTACATTCAACCTCAGCAACACCAATATCCCCAAACCTCTCACCCAATTCTGAACAACCCAGAACATATTTACTTTCAAAATGGAGTCTCAGCCTACGGACTTTCCAGCCACGGAAGGCAACGAAACCAACGGTGCAGCAGCTCCATCAAACGGAATCAGCGCCGGTGAGTATTGCCCCTCTCTCTCCAACTCTCCCTCATCTCAGTCACTAACAACATCCCCTCAGATGAAATCGCCCTCTACGATCGCCAAATCCGCCTCTGGGGCATGAAGGCACAAGAAAAAATCCGCAATTCGAACATCCTCATAATCACCATGAAGGCTCTCGCCAACGAAGTCGCCAAGAATCTCGTCTTAGCAGGCATTGGCTCCCTGACCGTCGTCGACCACGAGCCAGTGAGCGAAGTCGACTTGGGTGCGCAGTTCTTCCTCTCAGCAGAAGAGAACCCAGTCGGGACGAACCGCGCTGCGGCTGCCAGTGCAGCCATCCAGCGACTGAACCCTCGCGTAAAGGTGCACATTGACACAGTTGATATCCGCCTCAAGCCCCCTTCCTTCTTTGAGCCCTTTGACATAGTTATAGCGACGGATTTGGACGCGACGACTCTTAACATCGTCAACACGGCCACCCGCTTACATAACCGGGCATTCTACGCTGCGGGATGTCACGGAATGTACGGGTTTATCTTTGCCGACTTAATCGAGCATGACTTTGTTATTGAGCGCGCAAAGTCGAATGTGCATACTCCCATTGGTGCAGAGTCCAAGACCCGTTCTGTCGTGTCTGTCTCACCGAAACAGGGGGACGAGGGCAAAGAGTTGGTCACTAAGCGAGAACTCTACAGCACCTGGCTGCTTGCCTCTGGCCCATCAAAGCTGCCTGTCGAGATTGTCCGCTCTCCCCGTAGGAGGGCAGTGGTTACACCTATCTTGAGCTGTCTGAGGGCGCTTTGGGAGTTTGAGGCTACCTATGGCGTGTTGCCTGACGCTAGCAACCGCGAGCAGCTTAAGGAATTCACGCGAATGTGCGGGGAACAGCACAAGAACCTGGGGCTTCCAGCCGAGACGCTGAAAAGCGAGGTGCTGAGATCTTTCCTGCAGAATGTAGGAACTGAGATCTCACCTGTGGCTGCCGTGTTGGGTGGTCAGTTGGCCCAGGACGTAATTAATGTGCTTGGCCAGACGCAGCAGCCCATACAAAACTTTGTAGTATTCGATGGCGGCAGCATGGAAGCAAACGTTTATCCTTTGCATCCCGAGGGTGCCTTGGGCAGAGCATTGTTACCTATTTCTCAGGGCACTGGTATTGGTGCTGGTGCTGGAGGCGCAGGGGCAGGCGAGGTGGTAATGGGTGGCCAGGAGCAGGAGGCGATTGTGATTGACTAAGAGATGGGCGGGACGTTTCTTTAATATTGGTTGAACAGCGGAAGTGTAACCCAATGAGTAACACACGGAGAACCATAGATCATGAACTAGGTCCCGGAAAATAAAATTACGCAAAGTGAAGGTTAAAGGACACGGGGAGTTGGATCGTCTTCTTGAGTTAGACTTTCTGTACCCAACTGCCATGGTTAGACGGCCTGGAAATAATGACAATAATGATACCAATCCAGCAATTGATCAGAGCCAGTGTGCACATTGATGATGACAAGATCAAAACGCTCTCCCAAACCTCAAAAATCACAAAAGGCAATGTCACAATTTCTTCCATCGTGATGTATGTATGTACATGTACTATCCGACCTTTCGTACTTCCCTTCTACCGCATACTACTCAAATCCCACTCAGCTATGTTCAAACCAGCACCATCATTTTTATGCCCCCCATCAAATATACATAAACCAGACGACCCATATCTACTTTCTCAGTATATATATATCCCTATATATGCACACACACATTTCCTCCCCCTCCCTTCACGGAATGCCTTCAGGAAAATGAATATATAACCATATATGTACACAACATCCACACAATAAGAAAAGCTCCTCCTTTCTTCATCTTCCTCCTTCCCCAACAAACAATGCAATAAATGAAAAATGAAAATATGGCCCTCCGAAGAGTATATATAAAAGTAAATGAAGAGTTATGGTATCATTTAAAAAGAGAAAAAGGACAAAAACGAAAAAAAAGCTTAAAACGCCTGCTTGCCTCCTTTAAACCCCAAACCCCAACCAAGCACACACAATTCCCAAGTCTATAAAAAAATAAATAAAAAATAATAATAAAGTATGTAATATGTTCAAGGCATCTTTCCCCGTACTTTTTCAGTTTTAAAGGAAAGCCTCCCCAGCAGTATTAAAGAAGAAAACCTAGCTGCCACACCAATGCAAACCAACTCCTTTTTCCCATGATGTGACGTCCCCCTCCTTCACTCAGTTTGCAAAAATAAAAAGACACCGTATCCACTCTTTTTCTGAAAATCCTTGAAAACCCTCCCAAAAAATAAAATAATATCAAGGTATAAAAGTTGTGCTGTGGGAATTATCGTATGTAAAAAGAAAAAGAAAAAAAGAAAAAAAAAGTTGTAATGCGCTCGCCTCCCTTTCAAGCCAGCCAACTAACCACCCAAACACCATCCCCAATGCAAACGAAAACGATAAAAAAAACAAAGTACCCCATTATTTTATGATAAGGAAAAAAAAGCATGGTTATATACCCCCTTTCCTTCGTACGCTCCCTGTCAATGCTGATGTTCAACTCTTAATGACTCATGACTTCCCGCTGTTCCCTATGTTCCAGCGGCTTACTATCGATATCCATCCCACCATTGATAGCAGCAGCGGCCGTGGCGTTCACCTCGTCCTGCAGCCGCTGAGCTTCTTCATTTTCCCTCATCAACTCTTCCTCCTGTTCCCGCAACTCCTCGCTGTTAGTTGTCCCATCCGTTGGGGGCGGTGGAGGCGGCGGCGGGCTCGGGATTCGTTCCTCTGGGCCGTCATCATGCTCCTTAAGACGCTTAATCGAGGGCGTACTCTCCGACAAATTCTCATCCGGAGGCGAGCGATTCAAATCGTCATCGACCTCGTCTTCGCGCTTCCGTTTATTGACACCCGATTGTTCCGTGCTGGGGGTGTCATCTACATCTGACATCGGGGTGTCGGCCGGTGTCGCAGCTGCATCGACAAGGTGTGACGACGATGAGGGCTCACCAGCAGAAGGAGAACCAAGACCATTACTACTCTCACCGTCTTTCTTCTTCAACTGCCCCTGTTGTTCCTTGTACTTGACCACGGCACGCTCAAAGTAATCTTTGACGTACTTCTTTACCTTGAGTTCCTGTTTGGGTGAAATGAAAGTTGGATCTTCGACCCGATTGTTCTTGTAGTCTGAAGCAACCAGCTTCTTGTTGACTTCGCGGGCAAACTTCTTGAGGTCTTCTTTGGGAAGCTTGCCGTAGAACTTGTCGACCACATACTTGACATGAGGGAAAAGCTTCAAATAGGGGTCAATAAATGATCAAAACAGAAAGAAGAAAAGCGAAAAAATAGGCTTACTGTATTCTCATAGATCTTCATCTGTTTGTCGATACTTAGAGATTTCCACTTATCCTTCTTGGGATCTGCAGTCGGGGTCATGGACCGTTGAGGTGTCTGAGTTGCAGAGTTTCTGGGTGTCAGATCCTTAGTAAGGCTGTCGATGATGTCCTGAACCGCCTTCTGACCTTGCTGCGCTTTCGCAGAGGCCTTGGGTTTGTCGACCGCGGGAGTGGTGGGGCGTTGCCACTGAGTCTTGCCATTGACATCGTAAAAGTAGTACCGACCGGTCTTATCGGTGGTAACAAACCATCCTTCGGGCAAGTTGGTGGGCAATTTCCGCGGTCTTTGTCCATTGAAGAAATTTGCGTTACGTTGAGGAATGTTGCTGCGCGGCCCAGTTGGAATTACCACGTTTGCAGGTATCTTGATCTGCTTTGAAGATTGATCCTCGTGGTTGGCGTTGCGACGCTCCTCAAACGAATTAGCGATCATGGGTGCTGTGGGGTCATGTTTTTTGCGTGGGATTCGGTAGGCCGTTTCCAATTTGCTCCATTCCTCAAGCAGTCTCTTCGCCTCAAAAGCAACTCCTTCGTGGCTTGACTCTGTTAGGGGGCGCACGACGGCCTCAATATTTGAGTCCGAGATCTTGTTCTTGGTGATGCGGGGTAGGTTGTAGAGAATGCCAAGTATTTGCAGCACGATGTTGGTGTCCTCCTTGAACGTGTTCAGCGTGGTCTTGAGAATTTGGTAACCATGCATCTTCACCACCCTATGGCGAAGCTGCTCATCCTCGGTGGCTTGAAGACGGGAAAGCAGCTTGACAGCAATCCATTTCTCCTTGCACTGCATGAGCGTCGCCATAACCTTGTTGACGCCATCTTCGTCGAGCGATCGGGGTTTGATGCTGTTGACAAACTCCTCGTCGTTCTCAGCAATCTTCTTCTTGCGGGGCTTCTTGGCAACAGCCGTGTCCCAGCTATCACCGTCGTCAATTCCGAGCGCTTCAATCGTGGCAAGCGGCAATTTGGTCGCACGCTCCGTCTGCGTCTTGCCGCCGATGAAGCCGACACAGTTTGCCTCTCCGCAATAGCAGGGTTGGGGGTCAGCACCATAGCGATCCACATTGTAGTTAAACACGAGCTCCTCGCCAGCCCGAACATGGCGCCCGGCAAAAATGCCCATGCGCAACTTGGGCCCAACCACCCATTTGTCGACATAACAGTTCGGGTTGCATGAATGATTGCAAAACCTCCCCAGATTGCCCTTCTTAGTGGCATCGACAAATTCGCTTTTTGTGAGTGACATGAAGTAGAAATGCTTGATACCCTCCCTGTCGTATTTCATCATTCGGTTTCGGAATGTCGGCTCGTTGATAACCTCCCCAATGTACTCAAAAATGAAGTCGTTGGGTTGCAAGTCTCTGTTTGCCCGCAAGCCGAAGCCCTTCTTGTCCGTCTTGATGACTGAGACGTCGGCATACTGCTTGCGCTGGAACCGCTGATTCTGACATGCCTCTCCGCAATTGGAACCGTCTACACACTCTATTTTGGTAGCTCGATTGATGCAGTCCGAATCCTCACCGCAGGCGTGGTTGCTGTCATCGCCTGTAACATGGCAAAAAAATTAGTGTGTCAGTGTCAGGGGCGGCATATTACCGACTGGGGGGCAACTTACGCCATTCCTCGGTACAGTCGCAGTCCAGCGCGTCGTGATCTGAAGAACCCATTCCCCGAGATCCATACATGCAATCGTTGATGACCTGGAAAGTGCTGCATGCTTCTGTCGTGACGTCTGGGAGGTGATCGAACAAAGGAGGTGTGCTCCTGGCCGACTTTTGGGCTGATTTTTTCGATGGCTTGTGTGCTGCTGGACCGTGATCGGGAGTGGATGCGCTATCGCCAGCAGATTTTGCATTGGAATCGTCGGAGGACATGCTAGGTGCTCGTGAGTTCATCTTTGAGCCGCTGCTCGGAGATGCCGGGTCGCCTGAGTCCTCCATCTTTAGCCTGAGCCCATTGAGCTTTAAACGCTCCTCAGGGTTTGATGTTGCCGTCTGGCCTGAAGCGCGATCATCTTCCTCCATGGCGACCAGTTTCGTGCGCTTGGTGCGCTGACGCGAAAAGGTGCGCGGCTGCAAGTGCTGAGAGAAAGGATGGGGGGAGAAGGACAGGGCGGGCAGTAAGAAAAAAAAAATCCTGGGAGAGAAAGAAGCGTGCAGACCGGGGCGGGTAGCTGCAAAAGTCGCGTGGAAAATAGTTACGGGTTACGAAGTTTGTGAGGAAAAATAGAAGAGGCGACCATGTAAGAAAAAGTGGCGGAAAAGTTGTTGGTAAGTGTGCGGGTAGGTTGAAAGAATACCGAAGAGAGGAAGAGAGTGAGAAGCTATTCTGCGTCTTTGCCCCGAGTTTGCGACATGGCCAACCTAGAACTCTCTTGCAGACCACGAAAAAAATAAATGGCGTCTATAGAATTGGTCCCGATGCTGCATCTCCAGCGCGGTCTCTATTGGCGCGTTTTCCAATCTCAAATCCAACAATCCACAAGTGCGCGATCTTGCATTCTCACCGAAAGCAACTGCCAATTGACATGGTCCGGTTCAAGAATCCAGAGATGCCATCTCCAGACCCCAGCGAACTGTGGATAACCGCTCGGAGCCAATCCCATTCAATCGCCGAGTCCCCACCGGTCCGTTGATGTTCCGGGCCCGTGATCTGCGTTGGGATTGCCCCACCATTGGAAACTTCGTTCTGTTTTCGTTGCTTGCAGCTTTGACACCTTGTGTAAGTTGTTTTTTCTATCCCATCGTGCCCATTCCCACCCCCACATTCACAATTATCTTTAAATTAATAATAACAATTTGCTGCTGTTCTGTATGTATTCTGGTCTGATTCTTTCTATGTTCGGACCGGATTCTTGACTACAGGGTCAGTTTGCTTTTTCTTGAGGTGCTCGGACACACCTGACTTTTTATACCAGAAAGGTGTCCATCCGTTTCCGGATATCGAATATGTGATTGCAACTGTTTCTGGTTTAGAACCCCTCTTCATAGCTGAGGTCGTCCTCCGGGCTGCAATTGAACCCAATTTTTACTTGAGTGTGGTGATGGACTTTTCATCACCATCTGTGAAACAATAACCCCCCGCAATCACCCGCAATCACCTCCGGTGGTTGACCTCAATTGGATCAAATTGGGCATCAATGCACACGGTGAAGCAAGGCATGACGACGACACGGGCCAAATGTGGTGTAGAGAGTAAGGTGATCATGGATGCCACGAGTCTCCGATTGCTCGGCACCTCGCAAAAGCCCTTGTAGAGGCACCCGAAGCATGCAACCTGCATGAGAAGCCAGGAACAACGTTACCGAATGGCATACAGCGCAGGCACGGCATGACGGCCCCATGTCCCAAAGCTGCTCTTTATAGAGGTTGTAACATGTATAACTTGGAAAGTTCGCGGCGATGCCGGTGCCAGCATATGCCAGTCTGCCAGCTCATCGTGCAGGGAGGGTGGAGGTGGAGCAACCGCGGAGGGACGTGTTGGGGGGAAATGAAGCTGTTGAGTTTTTATTTAAAGGGTGATGATGGCCGCCCCCTTTGTTGAGAGAGAGACATTGTCGTCGAACTTTTTTTGATATCATACATCATCGCCATTATATACGCCCCACAGGTCGAAACAATGCGGCTCTTTGCAAAACATAGATCTCTGTCAAATCCTTGTGCGATGGTCAACTGCCCCTCCAACCAATGCGATTGAGAAGATGCGCCCAGCGACGCAATTGCGGCCGCCAGAACGGGCCTTCCCACCTCTTAGACAGAACGGTGGGGTCTGGCCCGATCCACCACTGCGAGACCAATTGGATCGATTACTTTTCAAATGCGACCAAACGTCAAAAAAAGTCAACCTGCATCGAAATTTCCCAGAGTTCCCATCATTTCGAAAGAGTATCATGATGGTCAGCCGCGAGAACCGTTTTGGGCTTCTCTTTGTTTTTGTGAGGAAATGATGGATGTCCAACTTCGGGCTTTGGGCTCACAAGCTGGGGGTTGGGTCGAAATTAACTCTGGGCACGCCTTCCCCAGATCATGGCATCCTATCGTTTTTCTGCAAGACAAAGGAGGGTCAGGTGCATCTGCATGTCGCTTCGACCTGCATGTGGACGGCCCATTCGTCAATCAAAACCCACCAGAGACGGACTTGCAGCAAAATTATGAAGCACTTGTTGCGCACTGGGCGGATGGCAATGCCGGTTCCAAATTATCATCGGCATCCGAATCTGGATAAGCATTGATATGAGGGCAGACAGAGATCCGATGCCATTTTGATGCAGCCGTGTGTAGGGCAAGTTTGGGGTAGGACCATGTTTTGTCGTCGTCGATCCTCATCGGGATATGATCCATGGCTTCATTTCATACACACCCACACTTTCTCACACACAGACATACGAGCACACACCTTCTTTCAGAACAGCCACATGTCTTTTTTACCCTCGTCGGCAAAGTCGACATGTCTTCAGCCGGATTCAGCATGCCGTCCACATGCTGGGCACGTCAGAAATCTTGGTCTTGTTTTTGTTTTTCTGTTGCGGAACATGACTGGTCACCTCTCAGGCAGAGATCCGATGCCCACACACACACACCCATTTTATCCCAAGTCCTGAGGAGCTAGACAGCGCACCATACCACCTGAACGATCACTTGATCGAGGTGCAGCTGCAAGCTGACGGATGCATAGAGCAGAGATGGGGGTGGGAACTGGCGAAACAGGAAAACCTGGAAGAACTTGTGGACTTGAATGTTCAAAACGATATGCACTGCAGCAACCCCGCAATCGACGGCAACCCAGATCAACCCGGCCCAGATCAAAGTTTATCAAAAGGCCTATTTGGGGATAGGATAGACCGGGGGTTTGCTAGTGTAGGGACTTGGGGACCGGGGGCCCGTGGACGGTGAAACCCACGGTCGCTTGTTGCAAGGTTGACTTCTCGGCTTTGCTCTCCGCAGTTTGTCCCAAGACGCGCGCTTCCCACTGCTCGCGTCTCTTTGCCGCCTCCTCCCCCCCAAATCCGCAATCCTGTCCACCACTCGAATTCCCGGCCTGTGAGCGTCTTGAAGTTGCCCTGGATGTCTCTCTTTCGCTCGGCGGCACTTGTACGCTGAACTGCTCTGGATCTAGGACGGTGGAGTAATAGCTACCCATCACGACACTCGTTTAAACCCCATTATTTTTTTACACTTTTTTTAATTATTAAAAAGAAAAACGACCAACGGCGCGCCCTTGTCTCATCATTTCATAAAGTCACTTCGCCACGGTTGCTGTTGCTATTGCTGCTCTACTGCTGCTGCCACCCGGGTTTCTTCTGATCACGGGAGAGGCTCCCTCTTTTCCCTATCTAACAGGTCTTGGTGATCTGTCACTTTTACGCCCGTCAAATGACTGAATGCCAGCCTATGGCAAATTTCTTCTCCTGTTCGCCTTCTCTTCCTCGACGCCATCCGATACCCGGATTCAACCATGGAATCCTCCTTTACTGATGTCGAAAAGGTAAGTTTCCAAACCCTGCCCCTTTCCAACCACCCCCTCAACCCAGGCCCCCCTTTTCTGCCCCGCGCGCATATACATGATGATTCGTTAGCCTAACCGTTTCGTTGCACAGCGCTTTGTTCTCGCGGAAATGATCAAGGCCAGCCATATGGATGTGGGTGTTCTCGTGGACTTTATCGAGTCGCAAAAGATTCAGCCGGACTGGTTGTCTATGCAACTTCCTGGTGGTATGTTCTTCCAGGAGCGATATTTATGCCTTCCGGGGAGTCATCCCATCTTCTAACATCCCCTCTTTCCGCACAGGGCGCAATATGCATCAGTGTCTTCGCGCTGCCGAGACAATGTTTAGAAATCCAATGCCGCCACCTGTCATTTCACCTTTGAAGCGGAAATCTTTTGGCGATATCAGCGACATCACCGATCACGTCTCTAAAAGACAGGCAGTTGCGTCACCTGGGGAAGCACCTCCTCACTTTGGTGTGCCTCCACTATTCCCAAGTCAAGTCAGCCATCCACCACGACCAAACGGTGCTCCAAGTCTTCCTCCGGTGCAAACAGCTTCGGCCCCTCATCCGCCGGCACCAGCTACGACACCGTGGCCGGGACCTCCGCGGAAACGTGGACGCCCTCCAAAGTCAGAGTCTCGTCAAAACAGCTGGCAAGTAACGACCTCCTATCCCCCGATTTCGCCAGCACCACCACCGTCCTCAACACAGGGCTCGGCGCCAGCATCAGCACCAGTGCATGCCCATCAGCCGAACAGCCCGAGCTACAATGTCCAGTCTCCGTACAGGCACTCGATGCCATCCCTGCAAGAACTGAGAATGGGTAAAAAGCAGCTACCCGACATTGCGCCGCGCCCTACTCCCGGGCAACCAAGTTCAGAACCAGGCAGATCACCGACTGGGTTAGGAGCGGAATATCAGGAACGAAGGGAAGATCACCAGAGGCAGGAGCAGCCACAGCACGGGTACGGTCCCCGTCCTCCACCTTTATCAGCGCACACTCCTATTCTGCCTCGTCCGCGAAGTCCACATATGCAACAATCACATCACATGAGGGAGACGTCACGTCCGAGGGAGACGCCTCCGATGACACCATTGGAATCAATAAAACATGAGTGATGTTTTTACGAAAGCGACGGCCGAATAAATATGAATGGGAAACCGAAGAACAAGTTCATGAGTCGATATTTCTTTTTCTTTGGATATGGATGGATTCAAATCTGTTTTAACCTACTTGATCTGGTAATACAGAATGAGTGTGGTTTTTGTTTCTTTATTAACATTTCTTTTTTTTTCCTCTTCCAGTGAATTTCCTTAAACTGTTCTTGGAGTGGGTAAGAGGAAAGTAGTGGTTTCTAGCGGCGGTCTAGGCGTCTCGCATCATGACACGACAGCACGCATAGACATACGACACACGACTTTTTTTTTTTTTACCTACCTACTCTTTCTGGTGACGCCTGACACTTGACTTGATGATACCTACCCTAATGCTGTACGACAACAATTAAGGCGGCGGCTCTGAGGCACGGCACTTGCATATCTTGACGACAAACCCGATAGACAGAATGGTCTAAGGAGCACAACATTTGGTCAACATAAAAGCTCCTAACGTTTTTTTCCTTGTTCATGATTTATCTTCTTTTCTTTCGTATGACTTGGGGGGGGGGGATTATAATCAGTAATGAGAGCTGTGATGGCTGCAGCTCCATGACACAAATACGTCTGTGTATGATAACGACGGTGTGGCATTTTTATTTTCTTGATATGGTATACACGTGGGCAACTTCATTTTCTTGTATTCTCTTTCGTTTCGTTTTCTGGTTCTTCTGGAGAGTTTTTACTGGTTGGTTTTGTTTTTTCATGGGGTTGTGACTGTATGATATATCATGTACGTTTTTGGGCGGTTTGGATATTTTGTTTTTAATGACTTTTTTTTGGTTTCTTTCATTGGATTCGTTGCATAATCCTAATTAAGTCAGGCTTTTATGTCGAGAGTGGTCTCACGATGCAATGGTCAAAGCAGGACGGAGAAATTAGTTGATGCTGATGATGATGATGCTCTAGTCACTCTTGGTAGGCTGGCAGATTAATGTTAAATATCACTTGCATCCTTCTTCTGTTGCCCGTCATCATTGTATTCCCTGAATAAAACAGTCCCTAGTACAGGCTTAATGTTGGTTGCAAATACAAGCTTTAAGAAGGGAGTGGCAAAGCCGTTTTTCTGGTTAAGGCTGGTCTTTGAATACCATTGGTAGCGACACATAGTATCTAATCCTTATATATTCTCCGATTCGTTCCATCTTTCATGGACCCATCCAGACCACCAACCCAAGGAAAAAAGAAACGGGAGTGTGGTTCTTGATGCTGGTTGGTTCGGATGTTGTGTGATAACTGTGATTGGCGTACATGTACATGTGTAGTTGCAGGAGCAAACAAATCAAGTGCCGGATTTCGTGTGATTGGTTGAATTGGGAATTTTTTTGGAGTACGTACTTAACTTTTGGAGAATGGGGGAATTGGTTTTAATCTGTGGTGTGAGTATTTGGGTGTGAATCGAACTTTTTGGTGTTTATTCAAGTGTACGTGTTGGGTTTTCGTTTTTCTTCTTCTGCCGGTTCAGTTATTTAATTATCAGTTACATATAATGTGATTGAGAACTGTACATGTAGAGTGATCAGCCTAGATTTTTGCTTGATAGACTTGAGCCATTGAGGTCCGAATCGCCTCAAAAAATAAGAGTTTGGCGAGGCTTTATAAGGTATACTGGGAGATTGAGGACGACTATCAAGAAACCCCCTCGTGTAGCCGATGTAAAAAGTATACGACCATTCATTCAATAATGCATGATCCCTTTTTATCGCAAGCCTCACTCTTGGACATCTACACATTCGCAACACCCCAGGGATGACGACTCGACAATATTTTTCATCTTCACAAACTCGAATCATTACACAAATAAGGTGCTTCTAATATTTTGTTCTTTCTTTTTCTTCACGAATCAATTATTTTCCTCTATACCGCATCACTGTTTCTCCTACCTATTTCTTTCTTCACCGCCGTCTCACCGGACCTCTCAAACAAAAGGAGAAGGTGTACGGGACCGTACGTCAGAGCTTTTCGAAACGAGCCGAAACGGCCCTTTTGCACTATACACCGAAGTGGATAAACTCAAAGTGTAGTTCATCGCGAAGAACCTACTTTATTGGGAAAGTTTACGAGTATTTTAGCGTCACTTCGTTAAAAGCTGCCTCTTAATTCCCCCGCTCAACCGGAGCAACACGGAGATAACGAACTTTCAGTTCGGCCCGGGCCCCACTTATTCCCGTTCCCCCGAGGCCGAGTTCCCGGAGGACCGACAGTCAATTCTCATGATCATCGTGAACTTTTTTTTTGGTTGGTTTGAGAATTAACCGTTCGGCAAATTATGCGCTGCATGCGCGAGCACCAAATGCAAATGAGTGTAAGATCTAGATCGGCGGTCACTATCACATCGCATCTGCATTCCCAACTGAACGGTAAAGGAGGGTGTCATTCAATCGGCACATCACACACCCGACACACCAAGTCCCAAGCAGATCGACATCGAATCATGATTACTACGATAAACAGAAGGCAGATCTGTTTCAATTGTCAAGGTTTCATGCTGGCCTGATAATCATCTGATCTTTTTTCTTTTTTTTTTTCTTTTCCCCAAACAATTATTCAATGCAATGCAACTTTTGCTTATTCCCCCAGAGGCTGAGTACAACCAAATTCATGCAACAACAACAAAAAAACCAAAACACCGATTGACCCAAACATCATCATCAGGCATCACAAAAAAACCATGATTTTTTTTGCAGGGCAAAGTGGGACCTTGCGCAAACTCCGCCACTGCATCCAGCAACATCCCAATAATTTGTTGTTCTCCCTTCCTTCGGGGAGATTTGTTGAAATTATTATTTATTATGATACGCAACAACAACATGCAGTAGTTCAAAGTCATCATGATGCATAACACACAGACGAAGCACAATCACAATTTCCTATGCGTAAACAAAATTGGGTAGTTAAAAACGCAAAAGTAAAAAAGGGGGGGACTAAGACAAACACCCGACAGAGCATAAATCTCAGATTATCAGATCGATCTAAGACAAAACCTCATTCAACAACCAAAAAGCAGAGAAAAAAAACAAAGACGCCACCATCGCCATCAGACGAACCCGCCGGACGGAACGGACGGACACTAACTAACTCATTCGTGACGGCTTTTCACTTGCCGAGCGAGAGCCAAATAAACAAATAACTACCGTTCTCTTTTCTCACCTCACCTCAGCAAAGGATTCAACCAACCAAAAGGAGATAGTCACCTTACGGAAGTAATCCGTGCGAGCGAGAAGCGGAAGCCTAACAAATCTATCCGGCCAGTTATCCGAGCGGACGAGGGGGCCCGAAAAAAAACCACCAAATGAAAGGGGTTTCGTACCTGCATGTACGATTACTCCCACCGAAAGAAGAAAAGAATCAACAATAACAACCAATCCAATGCCAATGAGTAATCCGGGCATCTCGGACACGGGAGGAAATCAATTGACCAACCAAAAAAGAAAAAAGAAAAGTCACACAACAGAAAAGAGGTCGCACTTACGAGGCACGAGAAATTGGATTTTTCTTTTTTCTCCCCCATCCTCTTCTTTTCCACGGATGGAAAAGCTGATGCATGGAATTTTCCTCTTGCGTACACACACACACCATCAAATCATTATGAAGCAAATCCACCGCCCTCAAAATCTCCAGATTATCATACCACGGAGTACCTACATCCTTTTTCCCCCGTACAACACAACCACAACAAAAATACCGCCGATAGAAAAAGGAAAAGGTAAACTAAATTTAGCGTAACAGTGAAAAGTGTCGATGGCACTTGCTTTCAAAAAGGTTTAGATTCGATCTCACCCCGTACCCGACGATGACATCTCACACACCTTTCTTTTTCTCTCCCCTTTTTTCCTTTTTCCTTTCTTTTTTTTCAGCTGGCTGGAAGCCTGACACCTTGGGGTTTCCAAAACCCCCCAGTAGACCCCACAAGATCCACAAACCCATGCAGCCGACCGTTGGTACCTGCGTCAGCATCCGACTTTGTGTTCCCCACTCGGCGGCATTCTGTCTGTGATCTGTTGTGTGTGGAGGCGCTAGTACCAAAACAGCTTGATTTTGTTGTGTGTTTCAAAAAAAAAAAAAAAAGACGCACTGATGTCAATTCGTTGTCGGCGAAAAAGAAGGGAAAAAAAAACTTTGCCAAGTTTTTGCTGCTGACGGGGAGTTTATATACCGAATGACTGTCAACATGAGATGAGCTGAGAAGAAAAATCAAAGGGTCCTCCGGTACCAAAGGACGATTGAGTATGGAATTAGTATAGAACTCACCCCAGAACCTTTCTATTTTTATTTTTTTTTCCATAAAAAAACTTTCATGCTTAAGACTTTTCTTGGCAGATTTCACTGCCGTTTGGTAATGGTGAGGGACGCTAATCTTCCTTAGCTTGTATCCTGGCGGGTTTTGTTCGGGACTTCCAGAACAACGTTCCAAAAACGGCTTTTTTTTCCAAACCAAAAGGGCGGAAATGAGCTTCTCAAGATGCGGTGTGTCCGAGAAAAAAAAACCTACCGGTGTTTTCAATGACAAAACCATGGCCGTCTCGCCATAAAACTCAATCTAATTGATACACGACAAATGGAACCGATTTCACATACCTACCGTTGAACTCGCTTCCGAGCCATGAGTCTCCATACCGAGTGTGGTGAAGTGTGTACACAATGTAACCTTCGCTGCCTGTGTTTCCATCAAATATCCCCTTCCTGCAGTGTAAAACGGTTTGTGAAAAAAAAGGACCCGTCCGAAGGAACCGTTCCTCGCTTGCTCCTTCGTTATCTCTCTTCCACAGCATATGATGAACAGGAACTCCGCAGAGTGGCGGCGGCGTGTTTCTCAACTCCGAGAGTTTCGCAAAAAGTCCTCAATCTTCCTGTTGTGATACATAAATCTGCCATGCCCTCTAAACTTTTTTTCCTGGTAAGAAATTGAAGAATCCAATTTGGAGGTGATCAACCAATAGTAGGTCTGCATTAAGCCGAAGCAGCCAGTTTCCTTCGGTTTTCCAATCAGAAAACGCCAGTCAGCTCTGAGGCTGATTGGATCACAATCCGCAACCCTCTCTGGCACGGACAAATATATTACTATTTACCACCTCGCCGTCGGTTGAGTGTGGTTGTAGTGTAGGTGTGTGGTCAGCGTAACGTTGAGATACGTTCAGAAAGAGAGAGATCGACAGGATGCATCCAAGACATTGTGCAAGATCGCTTCCCAAAGCCCATGCAGTGCATCATTGAAGCGCCTCAAATCTTGTCCCTGGATTTCCCTCTAAAAAGAGCTTGGCCCCGGCACCAGTTACCCCTGTCGCCGTTCGGGGGCTCGGGCGGACACGATCACGCAAAAGGTGACAAGGGTAATCCATGGCACATCCCTGCAAGGGTGACAACGACTCCATCCTACCCAGTCGCTCACCACACCTCCCCGCCCAGCAAGGCACGGCATCGATCCCAGCTGCAAGGCAATGGCCAAACAACAAAAGACCCGGGGCCCGGCCTCTCTCTCACTCACCCACGCGACGCGTCCTCTTCTTTCATTGTGTACTGGTTGCTACATTTAGCCGACAAGCCCACCACACACACCATCCCATTGTCTTCTTGTCCCGACTTTTGTCGAGTCCCTCGTTTTGTTTGTTTGTTCATACCAACTCCGTACATTCGTTCCCTTTTATTCCCAGCAGGGATTATCAAACGACCTGATATCTAGGCCATCATTGTCGTCTTGACCGTCATTCGATATCTGACTCGAGTCTTTTTTCGTTCAACGGCTTATAAGACCAAATGATCGCATAAACACGGCTGGTAAAATCAACACCAAAACATTGACTCAAAGTCTTCCATCTGGCTTCCATTCCTTGATCCAGACCCGGAGTGACGTTGTGCTCCACCTCTTCACCCATTCTTTGACGGGAGGCTGCAGACTTCACACGATCACGTTTGACAGAGGGGTAATCTGGTGGGGGAAGGAGGTAATTTCATACGGCTGCAAGTACCCGTTGTTTGCTATATATTTCGAAACGTCAGCTGGAGACCTGAGAAATCGCGTTTCACCATCTCGACTCTGATCAACACTGTCTTATCTGGAGCCTCGGTGCCCAACGAGTAGGGAACATGGCGATCCCGCGCATGCTCCCTGCAGTGCTGGGTGGAATTGCAGTTCCCCCAACTGTGGCCGTCGTGGCTATCCACGTCGTCCTCGCGCAATCCCGGGAAGATCGAGCTTCGTCAGTAAAGGCAACAGCAATCGTTGCCGCAATTTTTGAGGGCGTTGTCCTCCTCACCATATCTATGCTCACATATTCACACTTGGGCCTTTGGACGGAAAGAATACGGAGATATAATGCCATCTGGGTTGGGGCAGCGTTGTTTTTGTGCAGCGTTGCTGCTGCTGTCTCGGTCGGCAGTCTGATATGCTTGAGCAAGGTCACCGATGACCACTTCAGCACCGTGCTCGGAGAGAAGGCAATGGATTTCTTGATTGGATCATCGGTCACCCTTGGTGTTGCATTCGCATCGCAACTGGTTTTCCTTGTCGTTCACTTCGTGACGGGGCGCGTCCAAACACCCAAGATCCATGTTTCAGTCCACCAGGACAAACGCCGCTCTCGATCACCCCCAAGGGTAAAATCAATCGCATACCACAAGACGAGCGCAAGCTCAGTTTCGACCAAGGCGCGAGGCCAATCTTTTGAGTCCAGGACGCCACCGGGTTCCAGTGCTGGTCGATCAACCGCTGAAACCGTGAGCTCTATCCGCTCATCGTTTTCAAATGTTGTCCGTCCAATTTCCTCCAGGACCCGTATGCTTTCTCAACGGGCCTCTCGCAGACCTCCTTCACTTGACTTGCCTGTCTACAACGAATCGTCTCGATCAACGGAAGACGGTTTCGACTTGTGGGACACTTCGGCTGTTGACCCACAAACTCGGCAAACGGTGTTGGAGTCGTCGTCGCCGCCACCGATGGGCCGCTTCCTCGAAACGATACCTGCTAGCCCTAGCACTAGCAGAAGTCCTAGCCCAGGAAGGACGCTCGATTTTCTGGAACCTCCTCAACGGGCGAAACGGAGGAGCAGAAGTTACAGTCCGGCCCCGCGCAGGGTTAGCCAGGCGCAACGGGCAGCATTCACCCAACACTCTACACAGAGCGAGTCTCACATTCATCCTCTCTTCCGGTCCGATTCGCCCAGTTTACCATCCATCACCACTCCCGGGACCGTAGTTGTCGCAGCGCCTCTCGGCGGTCAAGTTCTCTCAGATAGGCACAGCATCAAGAGCCTTCGTCGCCTTCGAAGTGGGAGTCTCCCAAATGCGCCGAGCCCGCTTAGTCGACAGAGTTCATTTGATTCGTTTCATCGCAAAAGAGAAAGTGAATCTCCTGAGATCCGAGAGGAGGACGAGTCGGTAACCCCCGAACGGCCGTCAACCCCAGTTGTCGGTGAACGAAAGATGACGCCGCCCATTCCTGATTGGATATTGAGTGCCGGGTCGCGTACAAGCCTTGCGACTTATAACACCCGGAAGTTCCGGGTTCCTGGCGATATCGAGAGCATTGCTGGCTCTGAGCAAATTTGAACTAAACAGGCCATACTGCGACATGATGAGCGGCGACGAAAAGATCTCGTCATTGCGTTGCGGGTATACCTGATATGAGATATGACCGTCGAGGTATATTTATACTGATATGAATTGGGCTTTCTTTTGTTGTCATTGGGGTTTAGGGTTTTGTACATGGATGACACGCAGCCTTAGGGCTTATTTTTCTTGACGATGGCTCATGATACCTTTTTCTTGTAGTGATATTAGCGAGGCGTTGGGATTTTGGCGGGACGTGTATTGGATAAAAGGGCGTTTTTCTACTCATAATACTAATTATGAGGTTTCCATGAAAGGGATTGTGTGGGAAAAAAGAGGACAAGGGAAAAGTTGAATCAATGTAAACAAAACAATAAACATTCAAAAGATTGGAATGAGAAAGGTCTTTATTGTTCAGGTGAAACAAAGTTGATTGTTGTAGGCGAAGTAGCGGGGTTGTACACATGCAGAGGATATGCAGACGCAGTTGTTACCTATTGCCTGGACCAACCAGGTGCGATAAAATCAAGGCATTGCAGTGTTGAGCTGTGCAACCACGATTGGCAGGTGCAGCTCTGAGATGTGTGGGTGAGAAGAGACACCTTGAAGGTCCGCTGACCACAAAGCTGCAGTCTTAAGGTTGAAAAAAGGTGGGGCAGAGCTCCAGGCAGGCCACAGTGCCGCGCGCTCCCATCTCTGCCTCAACCAGATCTCGTTCCTAGGCCATGGTATTTTTTTGAACCTTCTTTTGCCACAAACCACCACCGACAAAACTGCAACCTGTAGCGAGCTGGGACAACAACTTACAACACCGAAATTCATCAAACCCCCAATCCCACAATCTTCACAAAAATTATCGCGTACCAAGCAGCACCCCGCTGCGACCAACTGGCAAGATGAAGGTTACTTTCAAGGTGTGTTGCTGAGATGCTGCAGCTGGCGACAGATAGGGCGATAGGGCAGATGCAGCTCTCCGAGGCATCATGCCGCTTTTCGTCCATTTTGTCCGTCAAAAGTGCCGTACGAATCAAGACTCGATGCTGATACAGATCTGCTTGCACCAGGACTTGAAGCAACAAAAGTTCACCGTCGACGCCGAGCCTACCGATCTGGTACGTTACCCCTCACCCTCCCCGCCGCCCACCGATTGGGAGCCGAGCTGTTGTCGCACTTTGTCCTTCGTCTCAACGGTCTGTGTACTGACAGGGCATAACAGATTTCATCACTCAAGGCGAAGATTTCTGAGGAGCGGGGTTGGGACCCTAAGAACTTGAAGCTCATTTATTCTGGTAAAGCTCCAAAGCTTACTCGACAATCGCCACGGCCCCGGTTAACCATTCATTCTAGGCAAAATCCTCAAAGATGAAGATACAGTGGAGTCGTACAAGATTGAGGAGAAGGGATTCGTTGTCTGTGTGGTGAACAAGGTACGTACAGCGAGTCGCATTTGGATAAACATCAAGCTGTGCAAAGCTAACTGATGCTTCGAACAGCCAAAGGCGGTTCCGGCTCCGGCGCCCGCTGCTCAATCTTCATCATCTGCAGCGGTGCCAGCAACACCTGCTCAGGCTGCCCCCGCGTCTACACCTGCTCCTCCCGCCGCCCCTGCCCAAAGCAGCACCGCCGCAGCTCCCCCCGCTACGCCCTCTCCGAACAGATCTGCCAATGTTTCCGGCGAGTCTGACGCCAATGCCCTGGCTATGGGCCAACAGCGTGCTGAGGCTATTGCAAATATGGAGGCCATGGGGTTTGAGCGTGCCCAGATTGATCAGGCCATGCGTGCTGCGTTCTACAACCCCGAGCGTGCCGTCGAGTACCTTTTGACTGTACGCAATATCTTCAGCTCCGGAATGTTTCGTTTTGCTAATGGCTAACCTGTATCTAGGGAATTCCTGAGAATCTCCAGCAGCAGCAGGAGCAGCAGCCGCAGCAAGCAGCTCCAGCTCCGCGTCAAGCCGCAGCCAGCCCAACTGCTGGCGGAGCCGCACCTTCAGCGGAGGATGAGGCCGTCAATCTCTTTGATCTTGCGGCACAAAACCGCGGCTCTGGCTCCCGTGGCAGCGGCGCTGATGCTGCCAGCGCCCAGCAACAAGAGTTGGGCAACCTCAATTGGTTGCGCCATAACGCGCAATTTCAACAGTTGAGGCAGATGGTGCAGCAGTCGCCGCAAATGCTGGAGCCAATTCTTCAACAGCTTGGTGCTGGCAACCCCCAGCTCGCCCAAACGATTGCCGGTAACCCCGATCAGTTCCTTCAGCTCCTGAGCGAGACCGGCGATGATGATGCGCCCCTGCCACCTGGGGCTCACCAAATTTCAGTCACAGAGGCCGAGCGTGACGCAATCGAGCGGCTCACCCGACTTGGCTTCACTCAAGATCAGGCGATACAAGCATACTTTGCTTGTGATAAGAACGAAGAGCTCGCAGCCAACCTACTCTTCGACCAGGGTCTTGATGAGGAGGATGATGAAATGGGTGGACAGTAAAAGCTGCGATATGACTTGGCTTGGGTTTAAGAAGGGGCGGGGGAAATGCCCAAGGATTTTGAGAATGGAGGATCGAGGCTTCTACTGGGGTTCGGCACTGATATACCCACCCGGCTTTCGTTTTGTGTTGTCTGAGGATCTGGATGTTTCTTTCCAACTTGGCCCGTTAATCAATCGATCACAAGCCCGTACATGAAATGGAGTTTTAACCTTTTTTTTTTTTTTTTTTTTTCGGGTATCACAAAAGTGGTATAATGAGAAACAGATTAAGAGGGCCTGGGGATTAAAAGCGCGTGGACGTTGATTTCCTCTAAAGATTCTCCGCTATTCTTGGGGGTATGGTTTAGGTGAACTGATTGTTTTGTTTGTGTTTTGGTTGTCAGACTTATCGTTTCGGATTCGGATTCTAGTGAATTGATACATTTGTCGAGCGATATAATGATTTCACTCGTGGACATTGTGTACATGATGGAAAATTATGGGACAAAATCATCAACCATCAAGTGTATTTCAAAGATCGACGGGTAGAAGTATGTATAATGATATTCCTGTTGTTTCAAAGACTACAGGCAGTAGGAAAGGAAATATTCTGGTATCATAAGGTCCCGACCATCAAAAAAAGGGCGAAAGAAAAAAAGACAAATAAAAACCAGCAGCCAAATCACTTGTTTGTCCTGTTTCAAACCACTCCATCCTCAATCACTTCCTCAACAACATCATCGTGATGATTCTTATTCTTCTTCCCCTTATTCTTGTCCTTTTTCTTTTTCTTTTTCTTCCCACCACCACCTTCCTCCTTCTCCCTAGCAGCCTCAAGACTAGCCACCAGATCCTCCCTCTTTTTCCTCTCCTCCTCAGCCTTGGCGTCCTCAATAGCCTTTTGCTTCGCCTCAAAATCTTCCTCCCTCTTTTTCTCTTCAGCATAAATCTCCTCTGCAGACTGAAAAACCAATGGCTCGGCGGCTCCTCCTCCTTCTTTTTCTCTCGTCTCCGCAGCAGCCTTTGCCAATGCCTTGGTCTTGTACTCTTCAAGATCAATCAAGTTCTTTTTGCCCCCCTTCATGACGGAATCGATCCTCGCAGGATTAAGCTTTTCCTCCCTGTTGTATTTTAGTTTAATGTGTCTCCTCGTCATGCCGGGTATCATGTTGGCGATTGATTCGAAATCTGACCCCCAAGCAGCTAGGTGACGGTAAAATTCATTGGTCAAGTCGTCGTCCCATTGACCTGGTTTCAAGGTGCGACGGAGGTATGTTCTTGAAGTGACGTGGTGGGTAAAGTCGTTTTCTACAATGGTTTCGAGCGGTCCAGCGTTGTCTATACGGCGCTGGTGGACGTTAACCGTCAATGAGCTATTATCAATAACGATTTCGCCGTTGATGATTTGGTAGACTTCTCCTGCTGGTGCGTTGTTTGCAGACGGTTCTGGCTCAGCAGCAGCAGCAGCAGCAGGAACAGACGCAGAAGCGGACGCAGAGCCAGAGCCAGAACCTTCTTCCTGCTGCTGGTCTTCCTCAGCCTCCGGCGCGGCTTCATCTGCTGCTGCAGCGTTATCTTTGCCTTTTGCCTTTTTACGCCTCGCCTTCTCCTTGAGACGCTTCTCCCGCTCGCGCGCCATGAGCTCGTCGTGCATGCTGAACTTTTTGCCGATGTGCATATCATTGATGAGATCGGCCATCTTGACTTCGTTCACGTCGACTTGAACGTTTTCGGCGTCTTCTGGAGTGGACTCACGCACAGTTCTCGAACGTCGTGTCGGCCGCCGTTTCTTCGCTGGGCGCGCTTCCCCATCGCCCACTTGTTGTTCCTCAGCTTCGACAGCTTCCTCTGCTCCTTGTGCTTCGGCGGCTTCCTCCTCTTCTGGTGCTTCGGCGTCTGCATCCGGAGTTGCAGCCTTTCGCTTTTGCCCACGCCAAGCTCTGGGCGCAGCAGGTACATGGCCCTCCTCGCCTGGTAACGGGGCTGCTCGCTTTCTGTAAACTCGTTTCTTCGTTGGGGGAGGTGCACTTGCTTCACCTGAGGCCTCGTCCCCTGCTGTATCTGCTGCCGCATCTACCTTCCGTTTTCTTGGCTGTCTGGGCTTTCTGGCTGTCGAGGGCCCAACTGCGCTGGGTTCTGCAGCTCCCTCAGCAGCTCTCTCAATACTTGGTTGTATGCTTGTATTTGTTCTCGAAGAAGTTGCTATTACCGGCCCATTTGGAAGGGCCTTGCGACGGGGACGAGCGGGAGGATCTGCGCTTGGCGTAGAAGTAGCTGAAGCGGAAGTCGACGGGGTAACATTGATGGCAGATGGGTCGCTATCTTCAACTGTAGGGGCGGCGGAGCTGCTGCTGTCAGTGGTTGTTGCGGGGCCAGGCACGGGAGTCGAAGAAGTACTGCTAATGACTGTCGGGTCTCGGTCCGAGTCCTCAATTGTGATGATTTGTTTTGCCAATGAAGGTTTAGGAAGGATCTTATTTGGAGGCGCGGAAGTTGAAGAAGTACCGCTGATGACTGTCGGGTCTAGGTCTGGTTCCTCATTTGTAATGATTTGTTTCCCTGTCTTTTTCGGAGCCGCTTCTGGGACCTTTGGTGCCGATGTCTCTGAAGGCAGTTCTGGTTCGTTAATGGTAATCACGACGGCAGGAGACGGTGCTGGTGCTGGGGTGACGGTTTCTTCAGAAGGGAGGGGTGGCAGCAGGGAAAGCTGTGATTCTCCAGGTGTGTCTTCCTTGATATAAGGTGTTGGGGTAGAAGCGGCACTTTGAGGTCGGCGAGCTCCGGGTTTGGCCTTGGCCTTCACCTTGGGAGCGACCTTGATACCGCTCTTCAACATTGTATCGTTGGAGGATTAATTGCCCCGCAGCGGGTGTGGGTGTGGTTGTTGTCGTGGTGGAGGAAATCAATCAAATGCGCGACGCGACTTTTGGTACGCAGGGCACACAAAGAAGTTTGCGCATTTCTCGGATCACATAAATCGATGGATGAAATAGGTTGATGATTGGCGATGATGGCGGGCAGGCTGTGGTAAGTGGAAGGGGAAGGTGGAGGGGAAACAAACCCGTTTTCATGCGTATAACCCTAACCCAGCCAAAGACAAGAGGTTTAAAAAAAGAGTGGAGGGGCCCATAACCCAAAGCGGTTTAGCTTGGGGGTCTTCAGGTGCTTCACATTCGAAAATGCGCCTTGGTTTGGTCGCTCCCTCTCTCTGGGCATTCTTCAGCAGCAGCGGCCAGGTCAGAGAGTGACAGAGTGTGTGTCCAAGGAGACGGGACCCGGTTCTTTCTTTTTCTCTCTCTCTCTCTCTCTCTCTTCCATTCCCAAATCGATCGAAACCTTGACACTCCTTTTTCCACCACTGACTGCGGGTGCCACTTTGGGGGGAACCAGTCACCACTCTCACTCAACTCAACCATTTTTTTCTCTCTCTTTTTTCCTTCTTTCCATTTCGACGACCGCTCCCGCATCGGCTGGAATTCGCGTCACGGTCGCTCCTATTTTATTTTAATCCTTCCTTTCTTTCATTCCTCGCGGCCACCAGGACAAGGCCCTTTCTATATTCTTCTTTTTAAGCTTTCACTGCACCCGCTTCCGTGTCCATTCCCGTCGCCCCGAATTGCCCTTCTGATGCCGATTGCCACCTCGCCGCCCGCCCTGTCTCGTCCTGCCAGCTTCACCAAGATGGAGGACAGGAAGAGACCAGCATCGTCAAACATCGACGATGGCGCACCTCCAAACAAGCGCCAGGCCGTCAACGGAAGCAGCAAGTCCAAGGACGACTCTGGCGAGCAAAAAGGAGAAGAGGCCTGGATTGAGGTCAGTGTCACACGACAGCCCCGAATTCCCCCCCGCGTCATCATCACAACCACCTCCACCATTCACATCACCACACATTCATTACTGCCATCACCTTTCTTTCTTTTATTTACTCTTCTCTTCTTATTACCTCTGCGACGCGGCTTGCCCGGCCTGCGACCGAGATCGCGCCGTTCTTGGCAAAAAGTCGTCGCGGGTGCCATTCATCATCGGCGCGATGTTTCAGTAACGGAGTTCTCGCCGTGACCGTGGCTAATGCGCGGCCCTGCTGCCGAAACAGCATGCCCGACTGCTACCAGGATTCTCTCTCATTTCAGTGCCTCATCACCATGCACAGTCACTTCGCTGCCTCTACGCTACGATGTGTACAAACCCCCTTTCGCGCGACGGACGTTTTGGGTGACGACTTGGCTGACAACAGTGGTTTGTGCAGGAATTTACAAAGGGCGCCATATACCGGCAGATGCAGGAGTATAAACGAGAGAGGAATGCTCTAGAGATTCGAGTACAAGACCTAGTTAAGAACACGGCCGACCACGATGACCATGTCAGGATCATTGATGCCTTCGTACTACAAGTATGTTCCCGTGCACCAATTCCCGTGCACACGTAACCATGCTGACACGCCCAGCTTCTCCAAGAAATCGAATTACTCGTCGACGGCACGATATCATCCAGAGATAATCCAGGTTCGAATCCCTCCTCATCCTTTATTCAAGAATTCGCCCTGACACGCACTAGACCTCACAGTATCGTCGCTCTCATTGAAAGATCTTAAAAGTTTTCAGAAACACCTCGGCGACAAAGCAAAGATCATCAAGTTTAAAGCTGACGAGATTCTCAAGCGGCTGTCGCTGGCGCGTGGTGAGGTGAAACCTGAAGTTGCGCAGCTTGAAGAGCATGTGAAGGACCTTCTTGCCAATGAAAAGGAACTAAACGCCAGAATTGGTCGACTTGAATCGGAAAAAACTTCCATTTCTGCGCAATTTGATGTGGCTAATCTGAGGGCGTTCAAAGCCGAGCGAAAGCTAGATCGCTTAAAGAGCACACAGGTGCAGAAGCTGGAGCAGCAAGCCCTTGCCAGTTCGACATCACGAGCAAGCGGAAATGACAGCCATGACGACAAATCTGAACTGACGAATGGGAATAGTAGCAGCATCAAAGCACAGTACAAAGAGGCAATGGCTGTGGTGGCTAAGCAGAAACAACAATTGGAGGAGATATTGGCCGAAAATAAGTCTCTAGTTGAGGAAAACTCAACATTTAAAGTCAAAAAGGAAAGCGTCTCGGATGAGGATTACATCAAAACCGACGTTTTCAGGCACTTCAAAGCTCAAAGCGAAGATCTCATTAAGCGCATTAACCACCTTGAAGCAACGAATAAGCAGCTAAGGGAGGAAGCCGAGAAATTGCGAGTGGAAAGGACTGAGTGGAAAATTAATCTGGAAGCGGAGGCACAGGAATTGACAAGTGAGCTAGAGAAAGAATTGCACTCCAAGGAATCAGATCTTACCCGCATTCGTTCAGCGCGGGATGAGCTGGCGGCCGAGTTGGCGATGCGCAAGGCCAGCCAGGATCAGGAAAAGACAGCCATTTCCCACATGAAGGAGATGGTGGACGCCAAGCTGGAGCGTATTAATCAGCTCGAGTCTGAGCTTGATCGGCTCCGGCCGAGCGAAGACGTGACTATGAGCGACCCACGACCAGATCTTGAATCTCTGTCTCCCGAAGAACTCCGACAAAAGTGCGCCAAATTGGAGAAGGATTTCGAGGCCATCAATAAAGAGCTGCCGTTGTTGGAGAAGTCGTACATCAAGGAAAGGCAATTGGCGCACAGCAGGGTGATGGACTTTCATGCTCTGGAGGAGCGTGTGGCTGTGTTGATTGCAGAAAAGGCCAAGGCAGATCAAAAATATTTTGCGGCGCGCAAAGACATGGATATTCGAAGCAATGAGATCCGGGCACTTCGGAATCAGAATGGCAAGAGTTCCGATATTATCGCGCAGCTCAAGGACGTCGAATTGCAAAACCGCAACTTGATCAGCAACTTGGAGAAACAGGTTGCGTCTCTAAAATCAGAGGCTGCATCGGTGGTGGCGGAGAAGAAGAGGCTCGAGCAGATGACTGCCGAGGCGACACGCAGGGCCGATTCGGTCAAGGCTCAAATTCTGAGCCTGACAGAATTGGTCAAGACCAAGGACGGGGTTTTGGCAAACTTGAGGGAGCAGACGCTTCACCGTGAGCAGGAGCTTGAGAAAATCAAGGTTCGACTGGAGGAGGCAAACAAGGACTCTGAAAAGTGGAGGCGCAAGTGTCAGAGCAACTCTACCGAGGAGGAAGAGGTTCTACGAGTAAGTTGTCATTTTTCCATTTGCTTGTTTCGAATGTATTGGAAACTAATCTGTTGACATTTTCAGAACATGGTTATTTGCACTGTTTGCCGTAGCAATTTCAAGAACACGATTCTCAAGGTTTGCGGGCACGTTTTTTGCGCCAAGTGTGTTGATGACAGACTCACAAACCGAATGAGAAAATGCCCGAGTTGCAACAAGGCGTTTGATCGATCGGATGCAATGACTATGCATCTTTGAGTTTTTTTTTTTTTAGTTTTTTTGGCAGCGTCGCCTTTTCTTGTTGGATTTTCCCTAACGATGGGCATATGTAATTCTATGCGTGTGAGAATAGCTTGCAGAGGGGTTGGTTGGTTGGTTGGTTTGTTGGGGGTTCTTTGCTGAAATCTTTTATGACAAGCGAAATAACTAAAGAGCAGCATGGGAGCAGGATATAGAAGCAAGGTGTTAGGAATCCGTACCACTTTGAGTGGTGTTGTATCAAAAAATAGGAATCCCAACATTTTATTTCTCTTTTCCCATGCATTTAGAGGGGTTTTTAGTTCTGGATAGATGGATATGTATCAGATGCCAAGAAGATGCAGATCAGAGTCATCAAGCGGCAGAGAGGCCCTGCCTCCCGCCCACTTCCATCCTCTCAAATGCAACTTTCAGAGTGCAATCAGACGTCCCATCTGGTTTGACAGAAAAGACTGTGGAATCTTGCAAGATTGCCCAGTCTGCCAAGGTCCAATTAATTGCAAGGTTCGATGCACATTCGCGCAGCAATGACGATCGTTGGCTCAGGCTGGTGAATGAATATCGGTCGGTACCTTTCCCGCTTACCGACTATTATCAGAGTCAAGCCTTTGAGAGGGCGACAACATCAGCAAAACCTATCTGTTCCTGCCTAAAATTGCAATGAATTAATGTTTGGGCCACAAAAAAGCAAAAACCTCGAAATTTGATTTAAGGTATAAACTCTTCAAAATCGCCTTCATTTCATTCCAAAGTCAGTTGGGGTTGACCGGTTTTAGATTCACAAATCACAATGACCTCTTCATACGATCCTGTTGTGACAGATCCACCGCTTCTTAATCGGTATACGCAAATTGTCGACCTGGAGACTTCGAGGGCCACGTACAAAAATCTGCGTGTATTTTACCGCAAGCATCAACAAGCAGAGCAACTACCCACTGAACCAGCTCCGATTCCTCTCCTCGTCTTCATCCATGGTCTGGGAGGCTCCGTCGCTCAGTTCAATAAGCTACTAACCAGCCTTACTCCCACCGCCCCTTGCCTTGCGCTTGATCTTCCAGGGTGTGGCAGATCCGAGTTCAATGTGGCATCTTGGGAGGCATACACCACCGACGCACTCATCGAGCTGCTTGAGATTGTCATCAACAAGTACCGGGAGGATGGCCAGAGAGTCATCTTGATCGGCCATAGTATGGGCTCGTCCCTCGCCGCGCTGCTGGCCAATCCCAGGACGCCATCAAAATCCTCAGTCGCAAAGGACGTACTCGGCTTGGTTGCTATTTGTCCTCCAGCATCACTTCCATCAAATCTCAAAGTGGCAAAGCTCGCTCTCTCCATACCGGATTTTATTTTCAACCTGTTTAGAGCCTGGGATCGACGCGGCGGTTTGGAGAGCGCGAGTGTTCGCCGCTTTTTGGGTCCAAAGGCGGATTCCGAGTCCAAGAGGCTTCAGAATCTTTATAACTGGCAAAGCAGGACGCCTGTCTGGCGACGAATGGCATTGGGCGCACTTCCAAAATCATCTCAGAATGGAGGAGGCATGGCAACCCCAGAGGAATGGGCTGGACTTGAGATTCCTGTTTTTCTCATAGGAGGGTCCGCTGATACTGTGACGCCTCCAAATGATGTTCAGAAGATTGGCGCTCTTCTGAAAGGCAAAGTTGATCCTTCAGATGTCAAGCCAACCGAAGGGGAAGGGATTGTGGATTCGGCTGCGCCAGTTGATACCAGAGCGGTGAATTTGGCAGAGGCTCTCAACAACAATACCAATAACAACACCCGAGATCAAAGTACTCCTTTGTCATCATCACCTTCGACAGCATCATCACCACCCCCTGAACAACAAACTCCTTCTTCCCCAGTACAAAACCCCAACCCTCCACCAATCCCCGACCTCAACCTCCATCCCAAAAAACAAGTCAAATGCACAATAATCCCCGAAGCCGGCCACGGCCTCCTATTTACCGCGCCAACCCTTCCTGCCCTAATCTCAGATTTCCTAACAGACCACATCACAAAAAGATTATCACTCGCATGGCAACTTCAGTTTCTCAGCCGCGACGGCAAATGGGACGTGAAGAACTACGAAAAATGGCGCAAGGTAAAACCGGTCTCTGATGATATAGCCGGTGTATTTCGAGCGATAAAAACTCTTCGAGGTCCAGATGATATACACTGTCCGAAAAGATTCATTGAAGATTGGGGAGATGTGATTAAAGATGTTATTGATATTTCACATGATAATCCTGCGTATGATCCTAGTTTACTTAGGGAAGGAGGGATTAGATATCATAAGTTTGCTACATTGTCGAAAGTTCCGCCTAATGATGAGGAGATTAAAGGGTTTATTAGGCTTGTGGATGGGATTAGAGAGGAGAAGAAGAAGTTGAGGGGAGGGGAAGGGGAAGAGGAAGAGGGAGTGATTGGGGTTCATTGTCATTATGGATTTAATAGGACGGGGTTTTTGTTGGTTTGTTATTTGGTGGAGAGGTGTGGGTTTTCGACAAAGGATGCTATTCAGGCTTTTGCGGAGGCTAGGCCTGATGGAATTAGGCATGCGCATTTTAGGGATAGGTTGTATTTGAGGTATGCGGGTGGGACGATGGGTGAAGGGGAAACTCAGTAGGCCAGCTACAGAACGGCATAAGGGGGGTTTCTGTGATTCCTGTTTGGTCTGTTGGTCTGCACAAGGCTGTGGTCAACGAGGGTACGGAGCTCGTGATCTCCCTCGATCGGTACAGTTGATATACGGATACAGTATATGCGAGATACGGGTCAAAGGCCTGAAGGGGTGGAGGACTTGATGGTTTTTAAGATATGGAAGTGGCTAATGTTTTTTTTCTTTCGGTTTATTTTCCCTGTCTAGCGGTTAGAATATCCCTTTCATTTTCTCTGAACAAGCGTGTATATCCTTTCTTTGGTGGGAGGGCATTTTCTTTTCTAGTTTCAATTCCAAGATTGTACAGTATTCTTGTATCTATCTATTTATTATCTTTTTTTCTTCTGGGGAAATCTGTTTCTTACCTTCTATACACAATCTCACGCATAATGAACCATCACTCATGATCAAGTCTCTGTTGATTCAAGAAAAAAAAAAGCAAAATGCATTCGATTTAAACCGCTAGCCATGTATGTGTATGTATGCCGAAAAAGAAAAAAAGGACATCCACCCCGACTTGAAACCAATAATCCTTCCAAGCAATCTAAACCCATCATCCATCGTCCATCATGTCCCATCCCATCGTCCCACTAATCCCAAAAGGCTGACGTTTCCTCCTAGTTTCATCAATAAGAATAACCCATTAATTCCTTCCCTTCATACAATAGTCATGTCCTTCCTTCTCTCATCACACTTCATCACTGTCTTCAAAGACCCTTCATAACACCCAACCACTCCTCAGGATGAACTCCCTTGGCACCCACTACACCCTGTTCCTCTTCCACAACCACCACCTCCTGCATCTTCTCCCTCAACTCCTTAGTAATAGGTTCCAAATCAACCCCCAAATATCCATTCAAGAACCCTCCAACCTCAATATTCTCAACATTTCCCCTAATCTTCTCTGTCCCCGGTCCGCCGCTGCTGTAAACATTGACATCCACGGCAGAATGACCGTGTGTGCTCCATCCGATCCTGGCTCTCATACTAACCATTTTAGCAAAAATAGTCTGAGCAGCATCGGGGTTCGAGGCGAGCGCATTGATTTCAATCTCTAGCGCGTCAGGAATTCCCAGTCTGCCTTGGACCAAGTCCGTCTTGATCCATTCCACCAGACTCAAAAACGACTCCGGGGTGGTGGCGATTCTCTGCTTGAGGAGGAGAGCGAGGTACTCTGAGGAAGCGTTGGCGTTTGCGAGGATTTGAGGGTGCCAGTCGTATACTGGGAGCTCGTTGGGTCCTTGCCAAGCTGTGGAAAGACCGCCCGTCTCGTGGTCGGAGGTGGCGACGAGGACGGTTTCGGTGTCTGAAGCCTTGATGAAGTCCAAAACGGTTTGGAACGTCTTGTCGTACTCGAGAACTTCACGAACCTGAGCGGCGGGGTCGTTGATATGTCCCGCGTGATCGATGCGGCTGCCCTCGATCATGAGGAAGAATCCTTGTTCGGTGTCCTTTGTGGCTTCCTTGAGCGCCTCCAACGCGGTGGTGGCCATCTCGCTGAGACTGGGGTAGATATCGGCCATTTTGCTGCGATCAATCTCAAAGGGAACATCACGGGGGGCAAACAGGCCGAGAAGAGGGAGGTTGACGTTCTTGCCGAGCTTGAGGGAGTCGAAACCGGAGCGGTCGTCTACGTAGCCGAACCCGTGCTTCTCTTTGGCAATGCCCACTACGTCCACGTTGTCCAGTCTGCAGCTGCCTTCGGTGGTGTTGGGGAGGAAATGGCAACGGCCACCGCCGAGCATCAGGTCAACGTTGCGACCCAGAACGCCCTCTCCGATTTCTTGAAGGGCAATCTCATCCATTTGCCATCGGTAGGCCACGTGGGAGGCGAAGCATGCGGGAGTTGCGTCGGTAATGTCCGTGGTGACTACCAGACCTGTCTTGTACCCAGCTCGCTTGGCGGCTTCAAGGACCGTTCCGCACGGTTTAAAGCCAGGTTCCATGCCGATAGCTCCATTGTAACTCTTACGCGCGCAGGAAAAGGCCGTTGCGCCGGCGGCTGAGTCCGTCACCCAGGAATTCGACGATCGCGTGCGTGAGGAGCCCCAAAAGTGCTTATCGAGCGTGAGGGTATCGGACATTGGGAGGTTGTTGACGTGCTGTCTGAATGTGCGCGTAAGAGACAAGGAGGCGGGGCCCATGCCGTCTGAGACCATAAAGACAAGGTTTCGTTTCCTATCCTTCTTGAGGCCGGGTTTTATGGCGTATGGATCACCTGTAGCTGGATCGCCTGGAAGCGCCGGGGCTGATGATGTGGAATTGCGGTGTTGGAGAACTACGGTGAGGACGATGACGGCCGCGGTCGCGAGGAAGGCCCAGGCGAAGAGAAAGAATTCCCTGGTGGATCGTTTTCTCTCTGCTGGGAGAGGGGTCCCGTGAATGGCGGCATCTTCTTCTTCGGCGAGGCGTTGGGATTCTTGGGAGGAGCGCCGTGGTGATGTCTCGGCAAGCAGCGGCGTGTGCTCCGACGACCGCTTCGTCGTGGGTGACTGTTTTGAGGAAGAAGTGGTTAGGAAGATATGATGAATGATTCAATTAATCTATGAATGGCTTACCATCGCGCGCACCGAATGTAGAGAATGTGGAATGGGTTGGGTCGTGTGCGCTTCGTCTTTTTCGTCTGATGGCTGGCGGATCGTGGATTGGGATGGGAGAATCAATTGACTTCAAAGTGATAATGGCGTCCCGTCGTTCGGTTTAAGTTGGGGTCGGGTGGTTGGTGAACCGCTACGGTTTGCCGTGTTTGACAGGTGGAGCTAGGGCTGCAGGACTGCTGCAGGACGAAGTCTGGGCGGACCTGGGCGGAACAGCTCAGCGGGAAACTGCCTGCCACGATGACGTTGCACGCAGTAGGCTACCGACGTTGTCCATGTGATTGAGACAACACCCCCCTTGTGACCCCCTCTTAACTCCATCCAAACCGAAACCATGTCTCACCGTGCCTCCCTCCTCCAAGCAGCAACCTCGTTCTGTGAATCATTTGCATCCCAAAAACCGCCCAACGAGATATTCAGCCACTTCACCTCGACCGAATCCAACATTCTCGTCATCGAACACGGCCTACCCCGTCTAGCTCCCTTTATCGGTCGAGAGTTTCGAGGCAATGATGGCCTTCAAAAATACTTTCAAACCATCTCGGAATGTTTGAGCTACAAGAATATGCACTTTAGCAACTATGTAGTAGATGCAGAGGTTCGAAAAGTCTCGGTGCGCGGCGAGGCAACCTTTACGTGGAGCAGCACCGGCCAGAGCTGGGATGAAGTTTTTACCTATGTTTTGGAATTTGACGACAATGACAAGGTGGAGAAGTATGAGGTTTGGGCTGATTCAGGGGCGGCGTATTTGGCCAGCCAGGGATTGTTGACATGAAAGAAAAACCAAATGTAAACGATATGCATTCATTGCTATCGTCGCTATATCTCTCGTCGTATTCGCTTTGAAAACCTCCGTTGAACCATACCTATGTCCAAGTATACCCCTTATAACTAGTTGAAAAGTCGTAAAGTCATTAATCATTTCGTTACCTGTCCAGGGAAAAAAAGAAAAGAAAAATAAGTCCCCACTATTTTCCTATTCTGAAAAGTCAGATTCCTGTAGCTCATTCGGCTCTCGTCGATACATCATCTCAAACTTTCCACCAAAAATGATGCGCACCCGGTCAGACAGCAAAGCCTCCTCAAAGTTGGGAAAAGGTGCCTCTGCCATTTGATTGGCTATCCAGATAAATAGCCCATCATGCAAGTGTTTGTTTATCTCCCGCCTGTGCTTTTCAAACTCCTTGATCAGTCTTTTGAGGCCATAGGGAGTGAGAGATGACGGCCCAAAGATGTTGATCGACCTCAAGTGCTTCATTCGGGAGAGTTCAAAGATAAAATCATCCAGAATGATGTCGCCGTTCAGAACCAGCTCCTCGAGCACATGAGTTGAGCGGCTAATCTTTCCAATATCTTCAGCCGTGAACAGCTCGTTCGTGTCAAGCTCACGAAGATGCGCCATATTACAAAGCGCATTTACAAAAGCATCCCGTCTGCCGTCAGTCGCCTCGAGAGTCGTGTCGTCAACGATTTTGAGTGTCAGTTGCCGAAGATTGGTTTGATTTGCAAGTATTTCGTAAAACTCTTTCTTGTGATCGACAAGCTTTAGATTGAGTGAGGTGAGGCGGGCCTTGGAGTGCTTCAGGGCCTCGGTCAGAATTTCTGTCGCTTTGGCGATGACGGTCAAATCGAGCTCCTTCAACATTGTACAATTCTTGAACCACTCCTTCATCTCCGACAAAGGTTCTTGCTCCCACTGAAACGTCCTGGTACCCCAGCCTCCCTCAAGGATGAGTTTCTCCAGATTGACGCAGTCGCTCAGAGCTGGAAGGCTCAGCAATGCCGATCTGTCCAGATCTTGGAGAGTGAGTCTCTTCAACGAGGTTGAGTGAAAACTGTTGAGAGCCTCAAAAGTCTTGCCCCCTAATGAATTTCTGCTGCGGATGGTGAAGGATTGAATGGTGTTTGGCTTCAGGCAACTGAAGAAGCCGGCCAGTTGTTCATCGATGACTTCACGTTGGCAAAAGTAACACTCGAGGTCTTTGAAGTTGGGACAGTGCTCTCGAATGACTTGGGCAATGCTGCTGTTAAGAACAGAGCCATCAACGAGAACGAGAGAAGCGAGGAGGTTCAGCTTGGGGACCCAGCTTTTGATGCTGGCAGCCGGTAGTTGGTAGCCCTCGAGGGTAGTGAGCTGGACATCCATATTCTCCCGAGTGGCGGCCTTGTGGATGTAGGTGGTGATGCTGTCTGAAACCTTGACAACCACGGCTTTCCGATCAACGACAGTATGTCGACGAGTCCTTCCTCGTTTTATAAAAAACTCCTCAAGAGGAGCACTGAAGAACTTGGTTTTCAACGCGGCGTTGATTGTTTTTTCGAGATCCTCAAGGCAAGATTCAAGATTGCCCAGCTTGAGGGTCTTGATCCAACGACAATAGGGACGCAGGGTTTTGCCGTCAATGCTCGACGCGATGATAGATCGCCACAGGTCGACCGATATCTTTAGAGCCTTTTCATCGCTTAGGAAAAGGTTGTCGCCGCTGATGGCGCCGGAATACTCATGAATCCCGTAGAGTTTTGGCAATGCCGCATTTGCCATAGCGCGGCTGACAAGAGCGCATCTAAACAAGCTTTCCAAGTCATGTCGAGCTGCGAATACATCAACAATAACCAACCAGATCTCGGGCGGAAGGCGTATCCAACGCCGAGTTCGAACGAGATGTCTGAAGGGGCGGGGCGGCAACATCATCGAAAAGACCGGAGAGCATAAGGACGGGTGGCCATATTCCTGGTCGTCCATGGTGGTGGTGGGGCGCCGTTGTTGGGGATCGTCGGCGACCCCAAAAAGATGAAATAACACACAGAACGGCGACTAGTTCAGTAGAGTTGGGATGGTGTGAAAGTCGACTCTGAGGGACGAAAGAGGATATTACACCATCTAATGAAATTTATCGGAATATGTGAGGTCGCGATGCGACGGGATGAATTGAAAGACAAATGTGTGACGGGTGTAAGTGTGTCGGCGTTTGTTTTGCAGAGGAAAAACGCGCTGTTCCACTAATCAGGAGCTTTTATAGCGGGCGTTGAGGTGCTGCAGTGGCTGCGGGGAGTTACGGGAAATGGAATCTTATCCAACGCTCCTTCCAACTGAACCTTGGTGCTGAACTTTGTTGATTTCAACCTTCCAGCATTTTTCACGTTACCTTATTTCCGCGAGTAAACCCAAACCCGTCTGTCTCACCGAATTTTGAGAAAAAACGCCAAATGATTGGTCAAAATGGTGGTACTCAACTTTACCCTCAGTGAAGATGGCGTTGCCGTGCTTCATGATGCCCTCGCTTGCATGTTTAAATTCAGTGATGATGTATGCTTGGAGGCAAGAAAAGACAAGGTTTGTTTTCATCATGGCTTTCCGATACATTTACGCATCTAACTGACAAATAATTCACAGTTGACTCTTACCACACTCAATATTTCCAAATCGGCCTACGTGTGTTTCTCATTTGCCGCAAATAGGTTCTTTTCCAAATACAACTTCGAGGGAAGCCCACAGTATCGAGAGAGGTTCTCTTGCCAACTGTATATCAAATCTCTCCTCACAATCTTCAGAGCACGTGGCGGAGCCAGCGATGTATCACGGGAAAACGCTGCAATTGAGCGTTGTGACGTAGCCATTGACGATGGCGTCGGCAAAAAGAGTCGTCTTGTCGCCAGGATCTCCTTTAGAAACGGAATCACTGCTTCGCACTCATTGCCGTACGAGGTCAAGGCACCTACTCACGCCAAGTTCAATCAAGATGAAGCAGGGAATTGCTGGGCCATTTCATCCAAAACGCTTCGCCAACTGATGGATCATTTTGGCCCCAGCATTGAACTTCTTGATATCAACACCGACGAGGAGAACCACGTCGTGAACTTTACATGCTTCACAGAGAAGGTGCAGAAACGCGGGGCAACGAACAGTGAAGCTGTCCTCAAAAAGCCACTTCACACCAACATTGCAGTCGAGATGGATGAGTTTGACGATGTCAGCGTCGAGGACAAAATGCACATTATCATTAGCGTCAAAGACTTCCGAGCCATCCTTCAGCATGCCCAAATCACGAGCGGAGACCTAGCTACATCTTACTCTAACCCAGGCCGTCCAATGAAACTGACGTACGGAGCTGATGGAGTGTTGTGCGAGTTCATCTTGATGACGGTAGGCGAGAAGGATGCTACGTATCAGAGACACAAGACCCCCAAGGCGAATTCCGCAAAGGCTCCCACATCAAGACCAGAGCTGGACTCGGCATCGCACAGGGCGAGTTCTGCGCAGCAGGTTCAACCAGCTCCCAGTGTCGAGAAGCAGCCTACTCAGCACAAAATACCCACTGCATCTCGACCACCACCACCAGCCTTTGATATGCGACCTCCCCCGCCTCCGCCACCGACCGCCCCTCGATCTCCTGGATTGTTTATCTCACAAGACGGCGGGGACGATGACGATCATCAATGGGACCCTGTCAATCCTGATGAAGAGGAGGAAGAAAATGCAAGGATTGAGTGGCATAGTAACAGCGAGTCGGTATGTGACATCCGGCCACGATGTTTGGTCCAGTACTAACCATTGATTCAAGGATCCCTTTGCTCCGCGTATTAGTAGCTTCGCGCGCAAACCGACCCAGCAGTCAGATGCCACGCCCCCTGAACGACTTGTTTCAGGACTCGAGCCCACCCAACGGCTTTCAGATGTAAGTCTCCCAACATCTCAATCCATCCTGCCTTTCGTCTAACAACCCCAGGTTCGGCGCTTCGGCCTATTCTCCGAGTAAATTTTGCCAAATCTTGTATCTTTTGGAGCGCCCGCTTGCCGTCATCAATTAATATATTAATATCTTTCTCTCACCTGTTGTTGTCTTTTCTTCGTTCAACAGCAAACCAACTCGTAGCACAGCCAGCCCCAACCATAACCACCTCCTCCCCTTCTTTAGTCTCATATATCGTATGCAAACCAAAACTCTTCCCATCTCCATTCTTCCCTATCCCTTCAGTTCCACAATTCCCGTGCTCTCCCCATCCCCAAGCTACCACGTTTCCGTTTTCCTCTGCAACACCAATTACATGCTCACTTCCCACCGCCATCATTTTGACCTGACCCAAACCGGGGGGAACCATCTGACCGTGATCATTTCTGCCCCAACTTGTCATTGTTCCATTTTCGTAGAGAATAAAAACACTTCCCCAACCTGCTCCTGCGTCTTTCCAGTTTTTTATTGAGTCAGGTGCTTTTGAAATAATGCCGAATTTGTCTGAACCTAGGATTTTGATTTGGCCTGTTTTGGGGGAACCGAGAAGGACGGTGAATTCTTTGCCGCAGAGGACTTTATATACTGGGAAGGTAATGTCGGGTATTAAACGGGGTGAGTAAATTGCTGCTGTAAGAGGGGTTCCTATTTGACCTTTACGGGCTGTTCCCCAGGCGTAGACTTGTTTGGAGGAGAGGAGACATGCTGTGTGGGACATGGAGGAGGATAGTTGGGTTATGGTTGTGTTTGGTGGGGGGAAATTAGGGATTTGTTGAGGGGTAGTAGGGGAGGAGGTTAAGAGTGTTGAGGGACTGAGACCTAGTTCTCCTTTTGGACCGTGGCCTAGGGAGTAGATTGTGTTGGGGGTTGCGAGGTGGGTTGTTGTCCATGTTGAGGAGGTGTATTGGATTGGTTCTGGGAGGGGGAGGGGAGAGAAGGTGAGGGTTGGTTTGGGATTTGGGGGGAGGGATCCTGATATTAGAGGGAAGGGGGAGGGGGAGGAGAGGAGGATGGTGTGGTTTCCTCCTGCGGAGAGGATGAATGGGTTTGAGGATGAGGATGGGGAGAAGGGTAATGTAACTGGTTGAGGGGTTGAAGTGTCTTTTGTGTGGTTGAGGCTTAGTTGGCCTGAACCGTTGGAACCGAGGGAGTAGAGGGTGATGGTCATTTTGAGAGAGAAAAAGAGGGCGTGTAAGTGATGTTAAAGTCGAGAGAGGGTTAGGGAAGTTGAAGTTTGATAGAAGAAGAGGACCCATGTGCGCAAAGACAGTGTGTAATACACAGTGTGACACCCGCAAGAAGTGGGGCAGCGGGGAAGACGCAACCTGGAAAGAAACGCCGAGCGGAAGCCCCACCTTGATTGGTCCATAAATTCTTTTTTTTGCAGGTCGCCAAATTTTCTTCTTGCTTCCTTCAAACAACCAACAGCAGCAAAAAAAGAAATCCTTCCCAACCGAAGAATTAATTCTCTTGCTGACAGTTGTTACCCCGCTCGAGGATGTGAGCAATTCGACACAAACACAAGAACAAGGAATTTTTGCCCTAATTGACGAAAATCCCGATATTTTTTTACCTACAATCATGGCGTCGGCTTCCGAGTTTGAGTGGTCGAAAGACTTTGTTGTCGGCCTCATTGGCATGGGCGACATGGGAAAGATGTACGCCCGGAGGTTGAGCAACGCCGGTTGGAGGTAAATTTTTTTTTATTTGTTGGGACTGGTTGTCGTCGATGCCAATTGGCGTCGCGCAGCTACCATCACTAACCACCAGCAAGCTGTTTTAGCTGTGCTTTATATGGTACGTTTTTATTTTTCTCTCTTTCTCCCCCTCAGCATACACAACCCCTCCCCCCAATACTATGATGACTTGAGCGCATTTGGCTAGAGTAAGATCCGGGGAGCTGCTGGCAAGTCGTTATGGCCCCAGTATCAATCCGGACCTTCCATGATGAAAAATCTCAGCTACCTTATTATACTTTGTCTGAATGTATTATTACCTCGCATCACATTTTGTCACGAGTTTCTCTGGGTATTTTGAGTATCCGCTAACATTGACAAAACAGATTTCTTTCTCTCGAGTCAAATCCCCTCGATCGAGGTAGCTAATTTGGGTGGGAATAGAATCATGGCCTGCGACAGAGAAGAGAAATATGACGAGCTGGTTGAAGAATTCTCCGACCATGTATGGCTTTCGCTCACTCAAATTAATAATAAAATTTTTCTTCTCGTTGACCTAAGTTCGCTGAGATTTTTTTGTGTCTTTTTTTTCTCATAGAACAATGTACAAATTCTTCGCAACGGTCACCTCGTGTCTCGAGCCAGCAACTATATCATCTACAGTGTTGAGGCTGCCGCCATTGGTCGTGTAGTCGCTCAATTTGGTCCATGTGTGTCTCTCGTACTTTTTTGACCTCCCATATTCTTACCATTTGTAAAAATTTAGCAACCCGTCTCGGAGCAATCGTAGGAGGTCAAACATCCTGCAAAGACCCCGAAATCAAAGCATTCGAAGAATACCTCCCCCAAGATGTCGACATCGTCTCTTGTCACTCCCTCCATGGCCCCAACGTCGACCCCCGCGGCCAACCTTTGGTCCTAATCAAACACCAAGCCTCGGATTCCTCCTTTTCAAAAGTCGAAAGCGTCCTCTCCTGTCTTGGATCGACTCACGTTTATCTCACAGCCAAAGAACACGATAGAATAACCGCAAACACCCAAGCAGTCACTCATGCTTCTTTTTTGTCCATGGGTAAAGCCTGGCATGCGAACAAGCAGTTTCCCTGGGAAGGCTCATCTCGTTATGTCGGCGGTATCGAAAATGTCAAAATTAATCTGATGTTAAGGATTTATGCACAAAAATGGCATGTTTATGCTGGTTTGGCTATATTGAATCCTGAGGCACATAAACAGATTAATCAGTTTGCGAAATCTACTACGGAGTTGTTTTATTTAATGTTGGAAGGTAGAGGGGATGAATTGAGGGAAAGGGTTTATAAGGCGAAGGAAAAAGTGTTTGGTGCAGAGGGAAGTCCGAAATGGGCTGAGAAGCCGCTACTCAGACCTGAAGTTCTGGATAAATTCAGTCTTGGGAAACTTCCAGAGGATGGACAAAAGACGTTGGGGAATAATCACTTGAGTTTATTAGCAATGGTGGATTGTTGGTCTGCGTTGGGTATTGTACCTTATGATCACATGATTTGTTCTACGCCGCTATTTAGACTTTGGTTGGGGGTTACGGAACATTTATTTAGGAATAGGGGATTGTTGGATGAGTGTTTGAGGGTTGGATTGGAGGATAATACTTTTAGGAGGGATGATTTGCAGTTTACTATTGCTGCGTCGGGATGGGCTGAGTGTGTGAGTTTGAGACAGTTTGAGACTTGGAGGGAGAGGTTTAGTGTGACGCAAAAGTTTTTTGAGCCGAGGTTTGAGGGGGCTGTTGGGGTTGGGAATGCGATGATTAGGGCTGTTTTGGAGAGTGAGAGAGATTAGGGGAAGGGATGGAAGGGGGATATGGAAGGGGAGGGTTTATGGTGCGTGTGTATAGAAGGGAAGGGTTATGGATGATGTTTTATGAGATTGGATTTTTTCTGATGGGTTTTCTTTTGCTTTTAGGTAGTTTATGAATCAACGGCTTAGTCTACATCTCTTGGGGCCATGTATTTGTACATGTACAACTGTCTCTTTTCTATATGTTAGCATTTACATTCCCATCAAACGGTAACACTGTCGTTTATGACATCCTCAACACCACAACCGTACGATACGTATCACACGACACACTTCCCAACCCTCAAACTCATATCCCGAATAAACTTGCGCAAAATCAATCTCATATTAACATCAATGTAACCGTCTCCGATGTCGCTAGGTTTGCTTCTTGATAAGATGCCGTCCCCGTCTCCCATTCCCGTATAAATAATAGACCCCAAGTAATATATCCGTCAAAACAAGCTTTTCCTCGGCAGTTTTAATTTATACTAAGGGGTGTGTACATGGGTGTAAGTATTTTCCCGGGTGTAACACACATTCACTTCTCTATTCGTGTAAGGAGTCACTCTGTGCTATGATCGTGACACATAAAAGAGAAATGTGCTCAAAACCCATTTACAATAAAAGGACAACAAGACAATCTCCCGTCCCGTCTCTGCAAAGAGATATCATACCGATTCCATACCACCGATGCCATTCTATTACGAAACCTCTCGGAATCAACGGAAAAGCGCTGATCTCCCGTCCCCTTAAAGAGGCATCGAACCGATATACATCAACAAAATAAACAACCTCTCTACAAACTCGTAACCAATCATCCAATCCTCTCAATTTCTTTTACCAAACCAAAACCCACTACATACAACAATCCAACCTCGATTCACAAGAAACAAAGTCCGAGGAAAATTCAAGACACAGCATAGCACAGCATATAATAAAGATATCACACCGCCTTCCACACTACCTCCTCGTAACACCACATCCAATCTCACCCCCCGACTCACCTCACCCTTTCTATCCTTACACCGTACATGTGGATGTACATGTACCATTACCCCAGCCAAGCCAAAAACAAGATATCTACCCGTTCCACACCTCCCCCCGCCATATGTAAGTAATCTATATATGTACGGATAGGTACGGATATGTAGGTATCACCCTTCGGCTTTTCCAGACTTCCACAAAATGTAACCATCCGAAGGTTCTATGTATATGCACCATTCTTACGGAATACATCCGGGAGTTCACACCGCATCACAAAACTACGCGTCATCACCGCTTCTACAGTGCAGCAGATCACTTTATATCAGACGCTGAATCAGAAACAGACACAACTAACTACACACTAACAAAAAAAGCCACGACAATCTCAATGTTCCCGTAAAATGAGTCAGAAAATATGCTTCACCCACTGCTAACTAGGTACAATGTCAAAGGTTCAAACTCAAAACGCGTGTAAAAGTATCTGTGTAAGTAGATATTCATCTAATCCATTTAATTAATAGAAAGGAAAACAAACGAATAATGTGTTTTCATAGAACCAGAAGGGAAAATCAGATAACAAAAATATTCCAAGAAAAACAGGGAGAATAAATAAACCTACCTCGATTGTAATTCAAGTTCATCACCAGAGAGAAGAGATGCTCATGATGTTTCCAGGGAAAAAAAAATCATTAACAATGAAAATAAAAAAAGCAGAATAATGCACGCCCAATCTTTCTCGTGGGGGCTTCCAAATATTAACAAAAACAAAAACAGCCCTTCTACTGTAATGCAATCCCCCCTTTCCATCCTTCCCATGTTATGTTATGTTATGTGTGTGTGTGTGTGTGTTTTTTTTTTTCTATAACACTTTAACTTGGCTTTTTTCCCCTACGCGCCTGAGCTCCCCCAAAAAATAAAAATAAAAAGAATAATAAATGTCCCATCAACCCGAAAAAATCTCGAAAAGAAAAACGAAATTAAGCCTTGATATTGGCCATTCTCTTGGTCATGCTGCATCAAATCAAGTTAGTAAATATTTCTCATACAGAGGGGTAAATGTTAAAAGGGACTCACAAATCATAAAAAGCAAACTGACTCGGCGAGCTACCACACTCATAAACAAACCTGCTCGCCAGATAACTTCCGAAAATAGCTCTGAGATACGCATCAGGCACCCGCTCAATAATCATATCCAGTCCAATCTTTTCAATCAAAAGATTAGGAAGAGCATCCGCCAAAGTCGACCGACGGACCTGTTCATTCTCCCACAGATCAGAGTGCTGAAGTTGCTCATCAAGAGAAGTAATGGCATACGACAGCTTATCAGACAAGATCGACCTTGAAACTCCAGTCTGCTCGTGTTCCTTCCAGATAGCCTCAAACTCGAGACGAGCATTCTCCTGAATCTTCTCCTGAACAGACTTGACGTAAGCCTTGTAAAACTCGGGAGCGTTGCCCTTGGAGTCGTGGCACATGTCCTTGATGAAGCTCTCGTCGTCAAAGCTGAGCGAGGCCAAAACCTCCATCGAAGAGCTGGTCACACCACCCTTGTTGGCGCTGGCGTCCTTGTAGACGACGCAGCCGGCATCCTCGAGACGGAGCTTGGCATCTTGAGTGATGAAGAGGTTGGCACCCTCGACGATGTAAGGAATGGTAGCCTTGCCGTCCTTGATGAGCTTGCTCGCTGAGACGAGATCGATAGACTCGGGACGCCCACCGCAAGGCACAAAGATGTCAGTGAGACCAGAATCCCTAAGGTGGTAGGTGTTGCGGAAAGCGGTGCCGTTGTTGATGACTTCTCCGGTTGGCAAGGTGATGTTAGAATCCTCGCACAACACCCGGTAGCCATCCTTGGAGAGCTTGGAGAGATCAAAGTGGACGATCATCTGACGGTTCTTGGCAAGACGACGGAGCTCGTCCTTGTTGATTCCGTTGGGGTCGACGAGGACACCAGAGCCATCAACAACCGAGGTGTACTTCTCGTTACCGAGAAGAATCTCGTTGCTGCCAAGATCGCCATCGGGACCACCAGTCTGCATCTTCCTGACGGTAGACTCGTCGAGATTGAGCTTGCGATAGATACCCTTGACGTACTCGCGCACTGACAAAGTGGTCATGCCGAACTTGTCGTGGGGGATACCTCCGAGCTTGGGAGACTTGCCAGTGAAGAAAGACTTCCACCAAGGGGCGCCACGGTTGCGAGCGTGCTCGGTGGCCCAGTCGACAAGGTCGGCGGTGTTCTCATCAGGACCCATGAAGAGGATCTCCTCCTTGCCGTAAAGGTCGACGATTGGATTCTTAATTCCGGGCGTCTCGGCCTTGAGCAGCAAGTCGAGGATTGCGTCAATGTACTTCTCGAAAGCTTCCCTCGCCTTGTCTTGCTGCTTGGGGTCGAGCAGGATGACACCCTTAGATCCGCCCTCGGGAATGTCCTTGTTCTTGCGCTGCTGAGTGCTGGCAAGGTTATAGTTCTCGTCAAAGAGGTTGCGGGCGTTGATGCCGTACGCCTCCTTGCTGCGAGACTTGACAATGCGGATGCCACCTCTGGCAATGTCCTTGAATCTAAGGTGGAATCCTCGAGACTCGGCCGAGATGACGAGGAACATGCCGTAGAGGCGGGTGGGATACTCAAACGCGGGAAGGAAAGATGGATCAAGGCGGAAGCTCAGAGCGACCTTGGTCGGGGTGAAGTAGTTGGTCTTGAGGACGGCATTGTTGAAGACGCGGAAGGCGGTCATGACCATCTCCTCATGCTCGTTATTGACGTCCTTCGTGATCTTGTCCTTAAGCCTAGAGTCCGAGAGGACCTCAAAGGCTGGGGTAGGGGCAATGAAGTGACGGTCGAACCCAGCGCCGACCTTGAGGTGAACGCTGGCAAACGACGCGTACAAAGCCCGAACAAGCTCGGGGTGCGAGCGGATAATCTCCAAGATGTAATCGGGAGTGAAGGTCTCGGTACGGAGACGCTTCTTCATCTTGGACAGAATCTCGGCGTGCGAGTTGTCCTTTTCGGGATTGAGGGCCGCCATTAAAGAGGCGTACTCTGGACCAAGGCGGTTCAGGAAGTGCTGCACAAAGACCCACACACAGTGTGCGTAGACGGTTTCTTGCAAGCTCAACTCGCCAGTGATGAACATGTCGGAGAGCTTGGTCTGGGGAATGCAGTAGAGGAGCGAAATCTCCTTGGTGATCTGGTGAATCGACTGATCGAGGGGTGGAAAGCTCTTGCCCTCGAGGTTGGAAGCTGGTCTCAAGTACATGCTGATGATGGTGATGCCGTTGGAAAACTGCTCCAAGTACTTGCGTGAGGTCGTGACGCCGTAGTAGTGATAAAGATCACTGAGCGCGCTGAACATGCCCCTTGCGGTCCTCGAGCGGAAGGCGACGACCAATCTCTTCTCTGGAGAGTCCTCGATATCGTAGACCTCGATGACGGGGCCTGCTCTGCGGACGGCAGTCTCGATGATCTCCTGGTAGATCTGCTTGGTGTTCTTGGTCGCCTTTGCAAGGAACATGCGGTCGCTGATGACCTCAAGTCTGGTCTCCATGGGGTCGGCGTTGGGCTCGACAAACAAGCACTGGTAGACGAAGTAGCAGCGCAGAGTAGCCTTGGAGGTGGCGTTCTGCCCGAGAACTCCGGGAGATCGGAAGGTCTCGACGCGGAATCGGTTGTTGCCGTCGGCACCGTCGATGTACTTGGACTCGAGGCGGTGCTCATACCTGGGACCGCCGAGGGCAGTCACGCCGGGCTCGCTGGTGTCAATGTAGATAGCGTGGCCCTCGGCCTCCATGTCGAGACGAATCTCCTCGCGCTTGTCGTCGCGAGAAAATGCGGCAACCTTGGCGGCATATAGTGATGTGACATGGTTGGCGATAGCCTCTGGACGCTCCATTTGAAAGTAGACATCGTCGATGCCAAGCTCGTTGTAGAACCATGCGATTTGGGACTCAACGAGAGAATCTGGGATCCAGCCATGCTTCTTGATGACCTCCTCGACTGTTGCAAAAGTTAGTATGACGCAAAACGCCAAGAGATATTCTGATCAAACTCACCCTGCTTCATCTGAGCGGCCCTTCCTGCGAACTCTGGAGCAACATAGCCGACTGTTGCTGAGCGCAAAACTCTGTGTCCATTACCGTTCATCTTGGGAACGTAAGGATAGCTGACGTGTGTTGGCTGAGGTGATGGGTGTCTGCCGGCCTCACTCCTGACTTTATCGACTACTATGCTGGCTGGGTTGCTGCTGGGGGACTCCATCATGGTATCGTCCGAGGACGAGAAGGGATCTTGATATTCGGGGAAACTGGACAATGGAAGGTCAGTCTTGATGATCAAGCTAGACTTTCGACGCACGCTGTCGACGGGACTGGAGACAAGCGGATCAACCGCTACGGCTGCCATTGTGCTGGAGGGCTGAGTGAAAGGTGCTCAAGGCAAAGAGTAAGGAGGAAACTGGTGCTTGTGAATGGACAACCGATCTGCAGAACAGAAAGGAAGGCCCGCGAGGGGCGAGGGAAACTTTTGTATGGAACATGGTAGGTGCCGGTGTAAGTGTGCGGTGAGTGACAGAGATAGAGTGTGAGTGAGTTGGTATCAGATCAACAAGCCATCCGCCTTTTTCGGCATCGGATTGACCAGGAAAAAGGGCTCAGACTCATACACTCCCGTGGCACAGATGGCAGGAATGAAGAGTGACACGGCAACATAGCATCGACACTCTCGCCAGCCAAATTGCCATTTTGACCCGGGAGCGGAGCCTCCGGGGCATGGGCATCCTCCAGCAGCTTCTGAATTTGATTCGAGCCGAAACATGCGAGCAGGCGGGTTCACCGCTACTGAACCCTTTGCTGGGTTGCTCGTACCTCTCTGGCTGCTCTGCGTGTGATGCGGGTCCGTCGAGATAAGGAAATCCCAACGCCTCTCACACTGGACCCCCCTATTTTTGTAGATGTACATATACGTATGTACTCCTGGCACTCCAGATCGGGCAAGACGGAGTGTTATGCGGGCTGACGGATGGTACAGACAATTTGTGAAATGGAGAAAAAAGAATTGCACAAACGATGGAGACGTACCTTTTTGCGTTCGAATATCTGGAAAGTGTCGGCTCTAGAGATAGACAAGGAGGTTAGCTCTTGTTGTTTTTTTGCTGGGGCCCCCGGCTGGACGAGACAAGGCACGGCGGGGCGATGCGACGACGGCGATAAGGACATATAGGTATGAGAATTCACCTACTGTTTGCGAGATGTCTTGGGGTCTCAGATCCAAGAAGGGAGCTAGAAATGCAGGTCCCGGAAGTTGCTGTGTGAAATAAAGTTTGATACCACTGGCTAGTTCCGCTGAAAACGAGCAAGATCTCAAATCCGAGTTGTCCGAGAACGATTGGAGAGTCTGCAAATATTCTATGTCAGCCTTTTTTTTCCTCTCTCTTTTTTGATATCTCTCTCCGTTCCGTTTCTGGAAGTGAAATCGGGGTTTCCCCGAAAAGAGTGTCGAAGACACTGAGACACTTGAGACACTCTCAAAGACGGTCTGCGATAAGAGATTCAACAGATGGAATGGAACAGCTGGCCAATTGACCAATTGAAACCGGTTACTCGCGCCATTGTTGGCATTTGCAACGGTCAGCGGCCGATCCTACTCATCTTTCCGAGCGGCGATGCAGGAAACGTTGGACAGCCTCATTAAAAGACAAAGGGCTGAGCAACTGATAAGAAAGAGGAGCTGACGAGAGACAACACGGATACCGGAGGCGGGAAGCGGCATGAAGCTAAGATGCCAAACCCAACCAGGGGGCACAGTGATGACTCTGACTGAAAGAGGTTGCAAGATAGAGATAGAGAGAGAGACACACAGATTTCGTACCTTTTTTTTCTTCCGCGGCGGAATGTCGTACGAAAGATAAGGACTGACAAGGTGTTTGGTTGCAGTAGCGGTCGATCGATAAGGGCGAGACGGCCTGTTGCTGAAAATAGATAGCTGCTGCTTTCACACAGGGAGAAGAGGGTCGGTGTGTGTATGTGTGTGTGTGTGAAAAGGTGGATAAAATATTTATGACGATATTATAATATTTTCCTCTTCTTCTTCAGAGGAAGGTGAGGCCAGACTCTTCCCTTTATATATCTTACACCTTTGCCATTTCTCCATCCCAACATCCTGGAGCTAAAAGGTACGTACATTGTAATCCGCAAGACCAGAAACAAGAAACGTAAAACCAGCTGCCAAAAGTCTCGGCAACGTGGAAAGTCTCTTTGCTAACTTGAAAAGTCACCAAAGGGAAGGAAGCATCCCAGCTGCCATGATGGCATTGTGTGGCGCTCAGACTGACGAAATCGAGCGCGCTAAACCATATTGGGTAGTTTTGCATCTCTGCTGATTGGGTCACTTGATGCGGTACCTGAACGGTCAATCCAAAAACGCGTTCCTGGGATTCCCTCGTTCCCGAGCTGCCATTCGTGTTGCCCCTGGGGCTGTCTGTCTGCTCCCTCTGGGTCCCCAGAGCGGCTATTCAAGGTCTCTAGGCACTGGGGTACCTTGGTTTTTTTTTTGTTTTGGTTTTTTCTTCTTTCATCCCACTGTCCGTTATTTGATCAATTGAAGGTACCTTCTGTTTGAAGTAAGTATATGGTTCCAATTATATTCTTATAATTCATGCAAACATTCCTGATTCCAGTTTTATGCAGGTAACACCACACCACATGGATGACTGATGCCCTGCACGTTCTGGAACAACACCAAGTCACTGGACGAGAGGCTAGCGCTAGGTACCCTGTTCAAATCTCTTAATCCCGACGGGACGGTGAAGCCACCAGCCGCCACAGGCCAAGATATCTTGTTGAGATATTGGGTTTTTTTGAAAATTCTGTGAAACGCTTGTGTTTCTTTGGCAAGTCTCAGAGATACAAGCAAGAAGGCTGTCTAGTTGCAAATCTGTGCAACCCATCTGTGCATTGTGTTCCTCTCCTTTACCGCTTGTTCACTTTACGACCCGTCCTGGTAGATCTCTTTCTCCCTAAAAGGAGTTGCGGTGGGTGGCATCATCGAGCTCAATAATGGAACAATTCAATCTTAATGGGAAAAAAAAGGGTGATGAAATGGATGGTCTCGTGATTGTTGAAAATACGTAAGAGCTACAGGGCCTCAAAAATAAAACAAAAGAAAAGTACCTGAAGATATTTTTTGTTGGATTGCCCCGCCATTCTTTTTGCGTTGCTACCCCGGACTTTTTCTTAGGTTGTCATCAAACATGGAAGTTGCGTCTTCAATCAAGTAAAATGGGGGTAATGAAAACCTCCTTTTCGTACCAAGATGCAATTTTTGAAGAAGCACGGGACCGGCCCGCGTTTACGGATCCAATAATCCTGTATTATCATCATCATGAAAAAAAAAGTTTTTTTTTCTCCAACAGACACGCTAACACCGGAGATGGAGACAAAATCTTGGTTGACCGCTGCTATACCGCCATGACCGGCCGTCAACTATTCAAGCACCGGTCTTTCTTGGGAAATGGAATGTAAATTTAGACGCGGAATAAAAAGAGATTTCTGATGTCCTCGTGGCGCCTAGCCTTGTAACTTTTTATCCCTGGACTGGCTGGGAATTGACTGGGCTCCTTGGTCACGGGTTCAAGCTTTGAGGTTTTGGTGTTTGCTCGGCACCCATTTTGAAGCTCATCCCTGCCAAGACCAGCAAAGACTCTGGGGAAGCTGACCGGAATACTGCCCCGCCCCGCCAATACGGAACCCCGAACACCCATCTTTTTGATCACTGGGAATCCATCACCTGCCCAATAAACACACCGAAAGAGAGAGATCAAACCTCCGACCTGAGCTTAATCTGAGACTTACTCTGAAAACAAAGAAAAACTCTATTTGAAGATCGATTTCAAATCAATTTCACTTTTCTGCCCCTGACTCAACATTTTTGGCCTCTCTCTCTCGCTTTGCAAAGGTCAGCTGATCTATACGGAAATTTTGTGACTCCCGGATTCCTCGGCGGCGGCCTCTCGGTGAGATTCTTTTTTTCCTTTCTCAATTCTGTTGAGAAGTAACAAAATAAAGTACAATCATCCGATCTGACACATACAGCCCATCAGAAATGTTGCATCTCGACATACCGATCACGCTGAGCTCATCTTATCCCATTACCTAACCTTGGTGTATGCCAAGATGACGACACGGGACCCATGCGGAGTCGCCATTCCGATCAATTGGTCCGGATCGGATGCGGGGGACACGGCGGAATACCGGCGTCCCGGATGATGTGAGGTCAGGAGATGTTTTTTCTCTTCAGCCTTATAATCCTGCGGGATCGGATGGCTTTTGTGGAATTGCATCATTCGGTCTTTATCAAAAGCCAAGTTTCCATTATCTAACAAGAGTGAATATTCCCTCACATTGTGCAACCTCATCGGCCAAAAAAAAAAAACCAAAAAAAACAGCCACAATTTCCAGAAATAAATGTGTCAAACTTGAGGACCTCTGGCCACATCTCATGCGAGTCCTGCAGACCATGATGATCAACCCAAAGTTACCCAACTTGAAGCTATGAGGTAATACAGACCACCAATGGCCCCAATCACAATTATTTCTCGTCTTGGCAGGTACTTCTTCCAAGGTGACATTGAAAAATCGAGATCGATGGAAGTTTTCTTTTTGGCTTCTGCCGAGTCCCGTTGGTTGCCGCGATGTGGTCTCCACTCTCGGCGAACCGCAGAGCGGCACAAGAAACCTGCCCCTCTCTCAGAAACTCTTTGCCGGGGGCGGCGGCGATGGAGGGGTAAAGTTAGATAGTGTTGGTGGGGTTCAGTCAATTGACTTGATGATTTTCTCTTTCCACTCACAACCATTTGATACAGACTCATGATCATTGATTTGTAAGTGCATGGCGAATCTTAACCTATGAGATTACACCTTGGCAAAGACTAATAGTTTCTTTCTATTTTCAGCTTCTTTCCTGTTTCACAAAAGACACAGAGAAATTTAGAATATACTATTTTACCCCGCAGTTGTTGAGCTTCCTCGATTTGCCGAGTTGAAAGCTGCAAAAAGTCAAGAAAAAAAAAACTTGCTCATAGAGGAGGTCACAAGTGTGTCACGACACACATTACACACAAACTATGAGTTCTGCATCCGTGACATCCGAAGCCATTCAGCGAGCCGCGCAGCTCGACAAGGATGATGTCCTCGCCTTCACCCGGAGCGAGTTCAACATTCCCTCCAGAGCGCAGATCGCGAGCACCCGTCTTCCCGCCGAAAATGCAGATGACAACAACAACGACGAAAAGTGCATCTACCTCTGCGGTAACTCCCTAGGCCTCCAACCAAAGAGAACCCAAACCCGCATCCAGCAGTACCTCTCCACATGGGCTACACAAGGTGTCCAAGGCCACTTCAAGCCTCTGGAAGAATCCCCCCTGCCAACATGGCTCGACGCCGACGACCGTGCAGCCCAACTCATTGCTCCCATCGTAGGCGCCTCAGTCTCCGAGGTAGCCGTCATGCAAACCCTCACAGCCAACCTCCATCTCCTCATGTCAGCCTTTTACAAACCCGACCCCAGAGCCAGACACAAGATCATTCTCGAATCCAAAGCCTTCCCAAGCGATCACTTTGCCGTTGAAACTCAGCTCCGTCATCACGGTCTCGACCCAGCTACTTCAATGATCACACTGACTTCCCCTACCTCAAAAGACAACATCCTCTCCACAGAAGAAATCATCTCTGCTATTCAAACCCACGCTGACACAACCGCTTTGCTCCTCTTACCTGGAATCCAATACTACACTGGACAACTATTCGATATTCCCACAATCACTAAATTTGCTCGCTCAAAAGGAATCTTTGTAATTTGGGATTTAGCCCATGCGGTAGGGAATGTTCCTTTATCTCTACACGACTGGGACGTGGACGCAGCCGCTTGGTGTTCGTATAAATATCTCAACAGCGGCCCAGGTTGCATAGGAGGGTTATTCGTTCACGAGAGAAACAGTTCTGTCCGTGAAGAGCCTGAGGCGGCAGATGACTATCAAAATCGTCTTGCGGGCTGGTGGGGGAATAATAAGTCTACTCGGTTCCAAATGAAAAATAAATTTTATCCTGTCAATGGAGCCGCAGGGTTTCAGCTTTCTAACCCTTCTATACTGGACATCACTTCTCTTTCTGCCAGTCTAGAGGTTTTTGGATCTGTTCCAGGGGGTATGAAAGCATTAAGAGAAAAGAGTTTGAGATTGACGGGGTTTTTGGAAGAATTATTGGGTGCGATGCCTGAGGAATTGAGGAAATTGTTTAGGGTTATTACTCCTAGGGATGCAAAGCAAAGGGGAGCGCAGTTGAGTTTGATGTTGATGAGGGAGGGGATGTTGGAAATTGTCATGAAGGAATTGGAGGAAGGAAAAGGGATAATTGTTGATGAGAGGAGACCGGATGTTATTAGGGTTGCTCCTGCTCCGTTGTATAATACTTTTGGGGATGTGGTTAGGTTTGTGGATGGGTTTGGGGGGGCGTTGAGGGTTGCTGCTGGTATTTAGTGTCTAGATAATTAGAATATCTTTGGGTTATGTAAAATGGTGTTATTATAAAAGAGAGCGTCAATGGGCACCTTTGTTGATCAATGACCTCCCACACACTATGGGTATTACTTCAAGACTTAAGTTCCTCTTCAACCTACTGCCACTAGAACTACACAATTTTCAATACAAAAAAAATAGGACAGAAGAAGGTTAATAATTGTCCATTGCTCTATTAGACAATAATTTTTAAACACATTTTTAAAGTTCCAAGGTGTGGCATAGCTGAAATATTTTTACTTGAGACGGGTTTTAATCGAGGTCGCTTTTTGGAAAGAGGCTGCTTGGGTTAGGGCGATGTATGGGAGTCGGTCGTGTGGGAGGTCATCGATCGATAGTGTGACTTGACGCTCTCATGAAAAAAAAATTAGAATTTTTTTTTAAATAAGCTCAAGATTTCGGGAGAAGATGAAAGATGGAACCTTTGCACATGGAATACAAAAGATAATTGTGTGGCTGTCAGGTATGTGTTTTGAGGGGGAGGGGAGGGAATGGGGGGGGATGAGGGAGGGATTGTTTGTGGTGCTGACTGTTGGTTGGAAATTGAAGCTGAAGGCAGAAATATAAATTACATTTTGGATGATGAACTTCAACCGAATCTACCTCACCACTCCCAATACAGCCCGGCTAGCGCAATGGTAGCGCGTAAGACTTCTACCATTCAGAAATTGATCTGTCTGATGTAATCTTAAGGTTGCGGGTTCGAGTCCCGCGTCGGGTTCATTTTTTGGTGCGGGGTATGGGTGTTCGAGTTGCCTTTTGTCTTTTTTGTACCTATTTTTTTTTCTTGGTGTTTGGATCTTGTGGATTTGTATTTTTGTATTTGAGAAGGTATAATTAAAATTTTGATGGTGTGTTCATTCGTTTCTTTGAGTGGTTTATTTCTTTGAGACTTGTTGTGTGAATGGCATCTTGAGGCATTGGGGAATTGGTGCGAATTTGAGTGGCATAAGTGGAATTATAATGAGTTGTTTTTGCTTGGAGGATGAAAAATTGATCTACTTGACTATTTAATGGACGTTGAGTATTGTTTGGTGTTGCTCGGTGTCGAACAATTACGAACGCACATTCAATCTTGGTGATGTTATTGAGTGGGACAGGTAGGTACACGAACGAACCTAAGGCACGCACTCTTTGGCTTTCATGATGGGGTTTGATAGTTATTATGATACAGAAAATCTTATGGACTGATATTCTTTGTATCATCCGTCGAAGTACAACCATGGCCGAAATCAATATAAACCCAATGTCGTCGTATTACATACAAATCATTCAGAGAAATTCGGTATCAAGAACAAAGTACCTTTTCAGGGACATTTCCGGGACAAAAATCAGATTCTCCAACTATATATAGCATAGAACCTTCGTAAAGGCACGAAGGCCTTTCGTGCCGGACACGGTGGCTCGCGTCAGACTCGGTTACATACAAAATACATAGGCTCGAGCCGGACACGGAGGTTTCTCCCTGGGTACGGTAATCTTCCTGGTCGGGGTTGTTAAAATGGCTCGGGGATTCTGGTAGGGCTCGGCTATTTTCGTGTCAAAAGGACGAGGGATGGATAGATGGATGAATGAATGTCTGACCGGCTGAGAGAAACCTCTACATTGTGATTAATGATGGGGTATGTGTGGTTCCGGTTATTTACTCCTTTGAGGTATAAGGAAAAGGAAATTTAATGGTCTCTAAAATGAAAGGCAACAGTTTTTGTAACAGTTTGAGGTGAGTGCACGACGAGATTTCAATCCTGGAAATGCTTCTGGATTCTACTGCGGTCCTGGAATTGACTGTGAAGTTAGAGGGTCAGAAGAGACAGAGTATCTTGGTGCGGACTGATTCAACATCTGGATGTCAGAAATGAGATTGGTTGCCTTTGAGTTATCATATATGATCCTGTTTGTTATTTTTGCTGCTTTTCAGGCATGAGGTTGGGATGCCATGTAATGACGCTTTATTAATCTCTGCGGCTTTGGTCGTTATCTGCTCTTGTGATATCTGCAGTGGTTTCCAGTTTTTTTATGTCCTTGAAGTTCTTAAGGCCGGTGAACTCTTGTAGTTTGGGAAGACGAACCTTTTGAGCAGTGCTATTCGAGGATGTTAACTTCTAAATAAAGAGTGTGAAAGAGTACATATTTATTTTTGGTTCTTGAAATATATGTATCCAGGGCAATTGTGGTTAAAGAAAGAAGTATTTCGATATAAATGGTTCCGTGGAGCTGAATGACGAGTTAATTCATGGGACTTGAATGGGATTGATCAAAGAAAAGGCTTTGAAGGGAAAGAGCGAAAGAAAAGCCTTTGAAGGGAAAGAGCGAAAGAAAGGGACGAAAAATAATTGCAAAAATAATAAACTGAAGTGAGGCTCGAACACCCAGCTTCCAGGTCCAGCCCTGAGCCTTACAATGCATAGTAGCAAACCCTGCTGTGCTTTCCTCCCTGACCACTGAGCCATTCTCCCCTCATTTCAGTCGAATAGTTGACCGGAATTCTGGTTCATATAACCCCCTCGTGCAGTCTTTGAAAAGGTCTGGGTCCCGTTTTACTTTCAGAAGTTCCGTGCAATGCCCAAAGTGAAGTGGATATATTTACACTCTGCAAACGAGGACGAGATAATACAGATTTGCAGAATCCTGCTTAATAATATTGTGAGTTTTACAGAGCCCGTCAGTATCGATACAAAATACTGATAATCACTGATAACTTGAACCGGCTGTTTCTTTTTTGGCATTGATTAGAAGCCCCAGGTATCAAGAGGAACGTAGCAGGTACACATTGGAGGACGACATTCCGTTGCATTTCGGCCGCACTCATCTATTTTCTGTGCCCCTAAAATCTACAATAATGACGATTGTATTATAAATAATATTTATGATCACTCACTAAGGATTTCTCATGATCTCTTCAATCATAAAATGAATCCGCTCTCATTTATCCAACCAACAAAGTCCAGAATCATTATGCCACTTACACCCACTGTATGTTCACCCTTAGCTATACTTGACCCCTTACAGCATCATCGACATATTCTTGGCCCCAAAGGCACAGACCTAAACAGCCAAAGTCAACGTAGAGCGGTATAGCTCCTCCTTTCCACCGTCAACACCAGGTCCCGGCCAACCTCAAACTCCCATCTCTCGACCGGCCTTCACAGCAGCTATCCAGGCAGTAACAACCACACCCTCTCAACCTGAAACTTCCATTTCCCTTCTCTTCCCTTCCCGCTTCTTCAACTCCCCGTGTCTTGGCTGTTCCGACCCGGTCGAAGCCGGCTAACATCCTCAGGTCCTGGATAAACGTCACGAGAATTATGCCGTACAGAGTGAATAACATCCTGGATAAGCCGAATCATCCGCCCATGTTTCTCTGGGATTGTCATGACCGAGAAGCTCTCGCTTTTAGTCATGAATCAACTCATTGCGAGAAACAGGGAATACGTCTATGCGAACTGGCCAAGGTTTCTGGATATATAGGGGGTGTAGACCTAGCATCAATCCTTTCAAGTTCCACTAAACTCATATCTATGGCAAAGAAATACATCAACATAAAAGATCAAGGGCTCGAAATTGCGTATGAATGGGTGAGTACAGCAGAGTCCTTCCCGCCTTCCTTGTTATGAGTCTGGCCCGTAACATAACCCAACCATGGATCACAATACTTGCCAAAATGCAGTTCACGCTCATTTTATGGATACCCTTCAAAGTACTCAGATACGAACAAACACACACGCATCTATCTTACAGAGACTTGAAAAAACTAAAAAAAAAAAACTTATCTGGATATGTAGGTACATGAAGAATAGTGATTGCTACGTAAGAGAGACATCCTCACTACCTATCCCCTCATCTGAACCAAACAAAGAGCCATGCTTTTATGTTGTCCTCACCCTCTCTCTCAATACTTTTTGTAAGCAGATACCGAGCACAACCACAGCAGATCATGGTTTCATATGGGGAGGGGAGGGGGGGTATCAAATGCGCAAATATACACATATTACACAGTAAAATCGTCCCTCGCAAAAACCAGAATCAACAAATAATAGACTCAAAAGTAAATCCTATCCGCGTTCATTCCCCTCCGAGATAATCTGAACAAGGGCAATAAAAAACACACACACTTCTTACAAAACTGATCGTTGTTATTTGTTGATAATAATAATGATGATGATTTAGCATAACCCCTATCTCTCCCTCCACTCCGTAATCTCAGGATTACTCCTCGTCTACTCGTTAAATATACGCATACTTCAATAAATCAGCCACACACTGTTAAAGACACGACATACACATCACCATTTTTTATTTAATCTCTTATCTCAAAGAAACATAGTGAAACAGTTAGTTTTTCGTGTGTTCGTCAATTAAATCTGAACCTACTTCAACATCATGAGGTTCAACAATGAATAACTAACGCCCACAAAATAAATAGATATAACCAGCCCTAACAGGAAAAAGGAAAAAGACCAATGGGGGGAGAGTTTTAATTACTACTCCTATCCCGGGTCCAAACAAACTCAAAACTCGGGATTCAAACCCCTCACGACGAAGCTCAGGATATTGTTGGTTTTTGTTCATGATTAAGGGGAAGCTATGTATTATTGTCATAAAACCACAAGGTGATAACTTGACAGTCTATTTGCACAGATGTTTTACTTTCCCAAAGAAACACATATAACTCTGTATGGAAGTGGCAATCCTTTTTTGTTTTGTTATGTATTTCTTTTTCTTTTCTCTCTTTTTCTTTTTCTTTTTCTTTTTCTTTTTTTTTTCTTTTGGTTTTCCTTTTTCCTTTGTGGTCACAATCTCATCTCTTTGATCCTGCAACGGCCCCCGGATCACCAAAATCGAAAGAGGCAAATTACCAATCTTATTACATACCTCTGTCCTCTCCCCAGTTTACTCCCTGAGAACCACGGGATCCTCTCTCAACAAAAAAGAAGGCCCGGGACACAAGTAACGTTGCACATCAACCAAAAAAACAAACCCAACCCTCAAAAGCGGAAAAAGGAATACACGGCGGCTGTCCTCTTCATCATATATACATATATACAATGAAAATTTCTCCACTAGTAAGAAAACACGAAAGCGGCCTGAGATGAAAGCTTCCATATATCTAGCTTTCCCGGTTCCATCTTTCATATTCTTCTCACTTAAGAAGACAAAAAATTCCCGCAAAAGTGTAAAAGACCAAGAAAAAACAAGCACTTTATCACACTCTGTCATGGTTCCAGGAACCCGGAGGACCTCTCATATTAAAACAACAACACACACACCTCTCTTACCCCATTACCCCGGTCGATCAATTTATTACAATTCAACTCCCGAAATGTGGAGAGTCACAGCCAAGAAAAAAAAAAGAAAATGGGGCAGGTGGTGGTGGTTGTGTGAAGAGGGGGGTGATTTTACCCGGATTTTATCGTCTCTCTCTCGTCTATCGTCTTTTTTCTCCAGATCTGTCAATTTGGTTGATATTCGGTTAAGATGTTAGTTGTGGGGAATACGGTAAGCTGGCAGTTAGAAACGGGAATCTGGGTGGAAAAGATGGGAGAGTGTTCTCAACTCAAAAGATGAAGCTTGACCCATGGCTGATGAAGATGGAACAACAGGATGCCAGTGAAAGGCTAACCCCGGACTCGGAATCAAAGATGGATCTCGTCTGAAAAGCTTCAAGATCGACAGAGGCAATTTCCACCTCTTCTGATTATCCTCGGGGATCGCCTTCCCAGGTGTAACATTGTGACAATCACTTGATGCCATTGATTTTGCTAAACGAAAAACTGCCGTCTGGATCAAGAGGCGAAAGTCCATGATCTTCACTTTGAAAAATATGGAGAAATGTGCCTCCCGTTAGATTAATTAACCACACCGGATATTCCCAACGCGTTGGGGTTTGAAGGGTAGAATAGCCGTAGTTTCAAAAGTGGCCCTTCTCGCATGCGGGAAAGATGCAGCCTGCAGCACAACATCTTGGCTCTTGATCTTCCCCAGCCCGGAATCTCGTAGTTGAGACGTCAGTGGTGTGGCAGTCATCGTCACCAGGCATCTTGCCTTGTGGAACGCTGCGAGGATCAGCAAGACCGATACTCATTCTCATGAAGAGCCTGGCTCCGTCTTTGGTTCAGATGATAACTCACAAAACCGCCCGAGAGAACTTTGCCGTTTCACCAACCGCATGATGAAGTGATATTTTCCCCCCAATAATGAACTTGTCTTAAAGTCCCTCGCAAATATCGGCACTTTTGAGAGACCGGCATATGTTCTTGAAGTCTTCCAGCCCGGCGAGACTTGCCATAAACTGGATCTGCTTAGTCGTCTCCTCTGAACGAAGTGTGGGTTGTATTGCATCTGACGTGTGGAGAAGTTTAACACCAAGCGCGCTCGCTCGCAGGACGCGCGGATGTCGAGGCAGACGGCCACACGGCTGGCAATCAAGGCGTCAATGCTATGTAGGTAGTTATGCGGTTTGCTCTGCCAACGCATCCACCAATCCGGGTGACCTGATCCTCCTGCACTGCACCCCTTTTTAGCCGGGACCCATCTGCGAACCAGTGTCGTCCGGGTTCTTGGGAAAGCCTCTCGAAGCAATCTTTTTCGGCCACTCGGGTAATTTACAAAGCTTCGACATGAGTTCGCAAAGGTATGTGGCTTAGGTTGAAACCCCCGCGACATTCCTCTTTGGGAGTAGAGAGATCCTTCTTGTTCCAAGTTTGAAGCCTCCGAGCTTCAGCCCGACCTCTGGTGGAGACGGGCTCGGGACCGACGCAGGAGGTGCGCAATAGAACGGTCCGGCCTAATGTTCGGCGCATAGTCAAGGTCCTCAGCCGTGATATTCATTTAGCAGCGGCGTGACTGTTGGGTGCCGGACAAGGAGTGCTTATGAGATGATTATGAGGGCCATGTTGCTCCCAGTTCTGTGCCGTGTCCAACTGTCCAATGCCCACGATGGGAATCCCCGTCTTCCCGTTTGTGTTACTCAACCCCAGATGCAGAGGCTGCGCAATGTAACATTGGGCTGTCAGAGCCAGAGTAGGAGACTCTCTGTATCGCGGGGTATGCATCCAAGATCCCGTGTGCCTGTGCCGTACCGTTGACGTTGATTCGCTCCCCCGTATTGAGATGGAGGGTGTGAATCTGGGGTCCGATTACTGTTGTTGACACGATGCGCGGCAGATACATGGCCTCCAAGGTAAATAACCCGGGAAATGGGATTATGTAGATCCTTGGGCTAGAACAAGTCGTCGTCATCAGCAACCACAACGTCGTACATGTAATTGCTGACTGTGCTTGCAGAAGGTGAAAATTCCTGGAACGCTTTTTTTGGGCCCGTTTCAAAACAAAAGGACTTGACTGGTGGAAGATGCCGCATTGACACTGACAGCGACGCTGACGGACTGTTGTTTCCTTCCGCTGCCAGTGCTGTGCTGTTGTATTCCGTGCTCTGTACGTCCAATGGTGCCCGGATAGGAAAGAGCCTGAAGCCCTTAGCACCTTTTGCTGTCTCGAATCGAGGTGGTATGTATTAAACGATGGTGACTTTCCCGATCTGCACACTGCCATTGTCTACTACGTATATTGAAATCTGCGGTGAGCCTTTTCCCCCACTGTTTCAATGCCAAGGATGGCCGATTAAAGGAAAAGGACAGAGAGGAGGGGGGGCAAAGCCAATCTTCTCACGCCGCTTGCCGGCGTCCAGGGACGGGACGATCATTGGGGATCCACAACCACCTCAACTCCATAAGAGGCATAGCGTATCTAGTTCGAATGGTCCTTTCTGTCTCGATCGCTTCTGTCTCCGTACGGCGTACATTGACACACGGCCGGTGATTCAATATGACCTTCGGAACCGAAGTTTGGACTCTCTCAGAGCTTCACGAGGAAGCAATAGATGGCACAGCACGAAACTGAACGTCCGAGACGTGCAGCTGCAGCAAACTAAATTGGGACGAGTTAGACAACATGGTTAGAAAGTTCCTGATTAGGGGGGTTTGCGCACCTACAGGAGCATTAGAAATATGACATGTACGATTTTAATGTGATGACTCAACTAGAGGACTGCATGGTGGCTGCAACGGCTGGTCACCATGCGTACCAACTCGATGGTCCAGACTGCCTTGGATCCCCAAAGTCCCAAGCCTTGAAGCCTCGTTGTCTTTTATCTGTTCAAGACTAGTCATCAAGTCTAACCTTGGGTTTTTGATTAGCCACAAACAAAACACTTTAAGCGGAATCACACCCCCGCCGGGGGTTGTACGGGCCCATCTCAAATCGTGGGGCAGGAAGGGAAACCGGGAATCAGGGTCACATCTCTTGAACCACGGGTGTTGGCGAACCCTGTCGAGCCGTGGCAGAGACTGGGACCCCTGAGCCTGTGAGCCCTCCTCGCCCACCAAAACATTTAATTGGTGGTGCACAACCTCTCTCTCCAACCACAGCCGCAGTGTCGTTTGAAGAGGGCAACTATTGTCGAACGGAGCGCCTTTACGAGCGGTCAACCGGTTGCCTTGCACTGAGAAATTTGGTAACAATGCGTTTTGTGATACTGAACGGTGCAGCGGTCTACCCTGAAAACAGCTCATCAGTCTTGTGTATCATCAACAACGGGCAGAGCGGTGAAAGATGTGATGGTACGTACAATTTGTAGGTAGATAGCAAACAGAGGGAGACGGAAGACGACTGGTTGGATGTCTTCCGCCGTGACGCATGCCGTCCTGGATTGGTGACGATCAGAGTCAATAGTTTTCCGAGCTAGTACTCTTGCGAATATTGTTTGCCCTGCCCTCCATGATCTCTCACCCTCTCTTGCCTCGATGATTGGTGATCACGAATCGGCTCGGCATCACTGTAAGATGAAGGATCGGATGGGAACTGTTTTTCAACAGATGGCGTCGATGTGGCTTCCGAGTCCCGCGATGGGCTAGACCCTCACCCTCTCCGCTGTCTTTTTTTCTCTGTTTCTTACGGATACGATTCGGCTGTGTTTGCCCGGAATCTGGGTGATGGAGTGCTGTGGCATCACACTTCATCTGCACAATAAAGCCGGCAGATGGTTCGCGTGACACGTGTGACTGTCAATATATTCTGCTACGGGGAGCAGCCGGAGAGTTAATACAACTAATAGTTTAATATTAACGGAACCGAGTAAAAAACAAATCTGGAGAAGAGGAGAGGGGGGCGGTCCGGGTATTTTGGCTGGAGAGCCTCCAAACCCCATGTTATGGAACCGTTACAGTATCCAAAGTGAATAACCGAAAATGCACACAACATGGGAGAGATTTTTTTTTTTTTTTTTTTTTTTTTTTGCACTTATTTGTTGCACTTTTTTTTTGTTAGTGACGGGAACTTGGAAAGCTCGATGCTGCTGCCCCGCTCCGTTATTGCTTGTCGGAGAGACAAGCAGCAGAATCAGTGACGCTGCTGCAATTGCCCGACTGCCGTAAACGGGGGGCCGGGGAGCAGGGGTAGGTAAGCACTCCACTTTGGTCTTCGCTTTCCCTTGTCTAGCGTAAACGCTGAATGCACTCCCTCCCTTTCACCCTCTCCATCATACCTGACATTCCTTTGCAAATATTGCGTATTATACACATGGACCTTCCTCCTCCCGGCCATCTGAGGCAGGAAATGGAAGGAGCCAGCAAATTTTCACTTGGCGAGATCAGATCCCGTCCGCTCTTTTTCTTCTTTTTCCAAAAACTGAGGTGATTTCTGCCGTGGAACGCTTCGGCTCGCCGCCATCGAAAACGCCAACACCACCAACCCGTGGGGGTGAAAATGGGATCATGGAACCCGGATGTGTTTGAAGCACAAGGCACGCAAGACAAGGCAAAAAATCACTTTCACCCGGGTCCAGTGACTTGGTTTCACTCACAAGGTGACTTCAGCCGAAGCAAGCCCGCCCAACTCATGTTCATCACCAAAAAAGCCATGTCTCTGATTGCCCCTTCTCGCCGTAGTCGAGCATGAGGCATGCAGGCTGTACCCAACTGGTCAGTGGTGGCGTTCACGGATTGGTGGAAAGTACAAGCGCCCTGAGAAAAAGGTCACCAGTTCTGTTTCTAAACCACGGAAAGATTCGCGATAGGAAGCACTGCAGCCCTTGGAGCATGTACCTATTGGTTGACGACGACACAGGGCAAAACTTGTCGATTTGATGTTTTTCTCACACACGCCCTCACACACCCGCACCCTCACACCCTCACACCCTCATTCATACCCCAGCATACATAGCAGCCGCCTTGCCGGTTTCTAATGATGTCTGTACAAGGTACAAGATACATATACAATGTACATATATTTCATACCTCTGCGTGGTCGGCAGTCGACTTTAGCCCGCTCGGATTCGTTGAGATCCCTGTCTCTTTTTACACCAAGCCGTTTCCAAGCACAACCCTTATTTTCCTTTTTCTCTTTTTTGTTAGTATAGTTACTACATGTACACCAGGGAGGGATGGAAAAGCCACAGACCACACAGTCTGAGAGACAAGACAATCTTTGCTCGTCCTAATTGCTTGGCTTTGGGCCCGGCCCATGCCATGGCGCTGACTCTCCCCGTCCGCGTTCTCCATTCCCTTCCTCCCTGACCGTGACCCAGACTGAAGGATTGTCGCGATCAACCCCCCTGCGATAGTAATGAATCCACCAGCCCGGCTTTGCCATTGCTGTGAATCAAGATATTCCGAGTCCTCCACTCACACCCCCCCTTGCGAGGTGTGTGTGGTACCAGACCCGCCTGTCAACAACAAGAGCCGAAACGGTTCCTCGATCTCTTTTTCACGGCCGGCTTGTTCCTGGACAGGATCCGTCGAGGGTACCCGCAAAAACACCACGGCAGGTTACCTCTCCCGGATGATAAAAAGAAAGCAGGCGACCATCCTTGATCTCTCTCCCCCTCCCCGCCTCCCCCTCACTTCTACTCCCGCTCCCTCGTCGACCTGCAGGACGCCCACTTCAAAGAAGCAAACAACACGAACATCTCGTCCATACAGCTCCCGATCACACACCGGCATACCCTTACCAAGAACGGGCAAGGACAAGGCATGCACCTTTGCCTACGTGTCACGGTGTGAATTACGCCTTCTATCCAGACCGGTGGTACATGTACAAAGGTACTCGACGGTGGCTGCAGCTGCACGAGACATCATTCACCAGTCCCCGGACGAGACACCGGGATCTAGGGCCCAAGAAACAAGAAGGATTTAGGATTTCGGCTTCCCTGCCAGCCAGCTCACCTATTAGTGTCTGTTTGCCTGTGTGACGAGAGTTAGTGTCCTGCTTCTTGTCTCTCCCCCGGTGAGACAAGAAGCTCACACCCGACCCAGTACCCAGATACCCGGAATTGTATATGTGGCTTGCTCACGCCCAGAAGCAGGCGGCTCCCCATCTGTACAGTTGCCCATTTGACCCCTCTGCTTTTCAGACACTAACACGGAGCGGGCAGAGGATTTTGAATCCCATCCTATATATTTGTGGACCATCCCCCCCCCCCCCCCCCAATGTCTGCCGTCGTTGAACTCGCTCCTCACGACTTTGGCTACGCCAATATGGCTCGACCTCCTCATCACGGCTACCATGAGGGTGGTTATGTCCCCCGACATGGACACTACGCTCAAGAAGCCCCCTTTCCATCACAATACCAACAGCAACAACAGCAACAACAACAATCACCACTACCACGCCTGCCGCCCATGTCCACTATGATGTCGACCCCGGGACCGATTCACTCTCCTTCACTACCAAACGGTCGTGAGCCCCAATATCCAGGGGCGAGAGGAAGCAGCTACTTCTCAGATTATGCGACCCCTTCACCCATCGGGCAGACACCTCCGCAGTTTCCCGGTACAAATAACGACCCTCACGGCCTTTCAAGACGAGCAGTTGATCTCCGCCGCTCACCGGCTCTCTCATCAACAGCAAGCGATAGGTCATCCGACGAGATGGCCTATGAGATGCGTATGAGACAGCAGCAAATGAACACATTTCATCACCAACCACAACCTCGACCACCATATCCACAGCAACACTCTCCACATCCAAGAGGAGACCATTACCATTACGACAATGCCCTCCCGCCAGTATCAATGGGCGGCAGACCATCACCATCTCCTTATTCACCAGCAGGAATACCAAGCTCCCGCTCTTCAATTCCTCGGCTGCCACAGAGCCCTCCCAGCACACAGTCCAGCGCCTCTCCAAGACAAGAGCCCAAATCAATGAGCATTTCGAACCTACTCAGCACAGAATCTGCCTCTGCAGTCAACAACAACCCGCCTCCTCCACCTCCTCCGCCACCTTCTCACGGCTACCACCCAAACTCCAAAGCACCAATGCAACCCCTAGCTCCAGCCCGCCCTCTCTCATCTCCCCCAAGCACATCGGAATACCACATCACAGTCCGACAACAGCCCTTCGCAGCCCGTTCCTGCGGGTTCGGAGAGCGTGATCGTCGCGTCATTGATCCACCTCCCATCGTCCAACTCACAATATCTGATTCTTCCCTCTCCCAAGAAGAACTGGGCCGTAGGCTACGCCATCAGTTTTCTGTTGTACACTGCTCAATCTGGGACGAACTAGGAACAAAGGACATGTCGTCTATGCCAGAGGATTTTAGACAACAACGCCGGCTCATGGGCACTCTGGTTGCTTCCCCGTTCGTAGGCCAAGATGAAAACGGGGAAGAAGGGTGTTTCTTTTGTTTTCCAGATTTGAGCTGTAGGACTCCTGGAGTGTTTAGACTTAAATTTGCTTTGGTGGTGTTGGACCCCTTGAGGATGGGGATGGGAGAGAAGAGTCCGATTGTTGCTACTGGGATGAGCGAGGCTTTTCAGGTTTATAATGCAAAGGACTTTCCGGGAATGCAGGCTAGTACACCCTTGACCAAGAGGTTGAAGGAACAGGGATGCTTGATTAGTATTAAGAAGGGCAATGAAGGACAAGGGATGAAGAGGGGAGGGAGTAAAGGGAACAGGATTGAAGAAGAGGACGAGGATAGTGAAGATGAGGGTGAAGGGGTTAGGGTTAGGAAGAGGGTTAGGAGGGCGTTATGACTTGTGTGGATGTGGACTAGGTGGTACATTGTTGGGTGTTTTGGTTTGGTTTATTTGTTTGTTGTTTTGGCGGCATGGTTTTGGATTATCAAGGGAAGGAGGACTGCTTGAAGGGAAAAGAAAAGATGGTAAATTGGCTTTTTTTGGATTACTATACCCAGTACGATAATTTTTCTTTTTTTAGGATGGGAGGGAGTATGTGATGGGAAATTTTTTTGGAGATGAGCGTTTGATGTTTTATTTTCTTTCTGTTTCTTCTTTACTTGGGTATGGTTGTCTTTTTTTTTTTTTTTTTTTTTTTCCGCTTACTGGGTTTGGAGTGATCCCTCTTGTATTTCCTTGGTTTTATGAACGTTCCGTTTGGGGATTTGTTTTTTCTGTTTTGGTTTTGAGCGTGCTCTTTTTTCTGCTTTTCTGGAGCTGTTTCTTTTTCATTTTTTTACTGCATGCTTCAAGGCATAGAGACAAGTTCTGTTTTTTTTTTTAACTCTATGATGATAATGATGAATATTTATCTGTCTATGTCTTGTTTTTTGGTATATTTTTGGCTTCTTTCAAGTATTTGTTGATCTCAGGGAATACTAAGAACAACGACGAGTTCTCCATGACGAAGTTTAGTCTACTTTCTTCTAGGTATCTTGAAGGGATGTTGGCTTCCGTGGAAAGGGGGGATTGACCGTTTTTTCCCCCTTGACTGGAGTTGGTATCACCTTAAGTGAGACAAAGTGAGCGAATTATCTAGAAATGTGACGTACGACGACGCCATCTTCGTTCGTGATGACTGATGATGACAAGGTTTTTGAAAATTACCTTTAGTTACATCTCTGACTTGGAAAGCCAGCTGAGACACTTCCCAATTCATTCGTTTTTTAGTCTCGTGCGGTGAAACCTTTCAGGAAGTCCCGAGTACGGAAACGTATCCGAACACAGTGTGTTAAAAAAGAGGCATTTTTTTTGGCGCATATGTGGGACAAGGAGGCCGTTCTTTTCTTTTCTTTTCTTTTTTTTTTGTTTGTTTCCCCCTCTCTTCTTGTGCTAGTCTAGTGTGTGTATATCAGCTTTGTCGTCATCTCGATCTTGGCTTTAGCGTAGTGTGTAGTCTGTTAGTGTACTCCGAAATATATCGGACCTCGTTATATTCATAAAAAAAAATTATACTTGGCAAGAAACGTGCGTGTGCCTTATCCGATGAATGATCATGTGGCGTTTTTTCTCTCCCTTTCCCTGACCCTCACGACCCTCTCTGTCGGATCCCAGAAAACGAAAGATCTACAATACACCTGTTGTTTCATGTACAAATCGTACGAGTTTTCTTGGTATCTGGGTCTGGGTCATCGAAGATCTGCTTGGCTGGGGTGTGTCTGTGGACGGGTGTCTTTCCGTTGGTAGGTGTGGTAGGGGAGGGAGGGAGGGTGTGCAGGTGTGGTTTTGTTTGTTGGGAACCAATAAGAAGTTGTCGATCTTCGATGAAAAACGCTCTCCGTTTTCAAAATGTGATATGTGATAGGAAAAGGGAGGGGGTGGCTTAAGTCGGTGTAAGGTAGGATGGCGGTCAGCTGATATGAAAATGAAAAAGAAAACACCAGAGAGATATTGAGAGAAGGGGAGGGAAATCGAGATATGGGAAAGGGGAGTGTAATGAGAACCAGTGTACAGGATACTGGTTGGTTCGTTCGGTTGATGGCATGGGCATGAGACTATCCATTTGTAATTTTTCTCCCTTACATCGACAAAATGTATGTACATGGACCTACGGGAGGACGCGATGGGACTGGCCGAGCCTGTCCCCGAAAGATGAAAAGAATGAGAGTCGGCGGGTTTTTCTTTTCAGATTTACATGGAAAAAATTCCGCCCAAACGCGCCATGCATGTCTTGGATAGTCGTTCTTGGTATTTCTTGTTTCTTTTTTAAATGATGAGCTCGATCCCCCTGGACTCCTCTCCTTCGTCTATCCAAATACGAATTGTGAAGGTGCCAAAGTTAGTGACCTCCCCAAGACTTATCTGAGCTCGCCCCTCTTTAACAGCCTGGTCGATTTCCTTTAAATCCTGGCTAATCGTATCGTCGGTTTGTCCGGGTATTCGCTTTCTCTCAGCGATCAAGATCCATCCCCATATGTACTGAATCTCGGGCGCTTCTCTTAGCGCTTCTGGTGATGCCGATTTCTCGGCCTCTTCCAATTGTATGAGATATTCTTTGACCAATAGCCGTATACCCTCTTTGTGGCCCACTTGAGCAGCTTTTAGGAGAAAATACCGCCTCAAGCGAGCGTTGTGTTCGTGAAGTGCCGAAAGCTGCATATATGCAACGGGATCGTCGAGTTCAACGGCGTTGATTAAAAAGGAGTGAAGGGCCTTTAAAGCTGCTGATGGGTCAACTTGCTTCTTTTTTAGAAGTAAAAGACCTTGCACATGTCGACAAGGTATTTCGTAATGCCATCTGGGCTTGCGCAGATAAAAGTTGGTAAACGAAGTATTGTCCAATACAGGGGAAGCAATAATAGAAAACAAGGACTCGATAGATGGTGGTGGTGGCTTGCCAGCGTTGCCCAGCTCGATGGCTTCATTCAAAAACTTGAGGGCGGCATCATTCCTGCCCTCCTTTCGGGCAACAAGGCCCTGAATGGTAAGAATATCGGGGTTCTTTTCTGTCTGAACCAGCCGCTTGAATTGGGCTTCGACGGCCGAGACAATCTTGCGCCTTTTTGTGCCGAGCTCGACCAGCAGGAACGTCTGCATCAGTGAGATAGTTGAAGGGCCGTATGAAAGCAGAGAAGCCGTCGCCATCATCTCGAAGCCAACTTCGAGATATTTCTTCATTGATCTGTCTTCCATCAAAGGGGCAGCGGCATGATGAAGAGTGTAGCTGTCAATGGAGTGATCCATTTCGAGTCTGGCTCTCCACGTCGAGCTCCCGCGTTTTGCAACGGAGCAGAAGATGTCCACGGCCCTGTGCATTTCCTCTGCAGTAATGTCGTCAGGATCGTGGTTTTTGACATACTCTTTGTAGTACTCTAGGCTTGGGACATGGTCTTTTGTGAAAATCAAGTCGGCGTTCGGGTCTCGCCTCTTATCCAAGTTAATTTTCTGGTAGGATCGAAGTTGTGATGGTTGTCCGAAATGGTGAGATATGCGTGCTGGGATAGTTGGTCGCACGGCAGGGACAAGAGCAGCAGCAGCAGCACGCAGTATGGGCCTAGAGAAAATAGAGGCCCTAGATGCGGACATGGTAGTGGTGTCGTTGGGAGCTAGAGGTTGTGAGATGTTGACGTTGTTGAGGTCGAACTTAGGGTGAGGTGACCGTCATCCCTTGGCCAACTCTTTTTTTTTTTTTTTTTTTTTTTTTCTGCTTTAGAAATTTAAGAATTATTTGGGAACAAATGATGCCTCAATCCGAGCAGCAAAGAAGTAGAAAAAGACCCAAACTCAATTGGCAATTAACCTTTTTTGATGGGATGAGCGACGGCACCGATGAGCGACAGCACCGATGAGCGACAGCAGGGGTGAGCTCAAATGTGGAGCCACCAATCCACAACCCAGCCAATCAAATGCGATAACAAATGGGAAAAAAAGTTTACTGATTGATTTCTTCATGCTTGTTTTCGCCATGAAATACCGAAATATCAAAAAAAATTGATTTTCGACCTTCAACAATTGATTCGACAGTTTTATCACCCAAAAGAGAAAAAAGAAATAATATGGCATCCAGAAAATCGTCAAGAAAGGCCTCAAAAGCCCCAAAGGCTGAGCCCGAAATCATTGAGCTCTCATCTGATTCTGAGCCAGAGGTCATTGAACCCAAAGCAGTCCAAGTGGAGGAACAAGCAAAGGAACCAGAAGATGAAGAAGAGGACGAGGTCTATGATCAACCACTCTTGAGGGCAGCTGGAATCAGATACAAATCCGACAAGCTTGAGGAAGAGAGAAAGAAGCAGCAGGAGCAACAAGAGACCACACCAAACCCAAAACTTGCCGTTCGCTCCAAGGAAACCGGATCAGTCAAGCACAAACATGTCAGCATCGAGATTCCTCTTCCATCGTCAACATCAAAGTCTAAGACTCCCATGGAGAGGAGACACATCACGTTTGACGATAGCGACCATGAGGAATTTGTCACCCCCAGCGAGGTTCCTAAGAAGAACCCGCTAGAAACAGCAGTCCCCAACAGGGTTGAGGAAGTCCAGGATAGTGCAGAGGAGGATGAGGAGGACTCTGACGACGAGGCGCCAGAAGCTGTTTCTACACGTGTCGCTGAAGCGGAGACCAAGGCCAAGGCAAGCAAGGCCGCCCAGGCTGCTGCCAAAGCTGCCGAGAAGTAATTTTCCCCGTCTTTTGTCAGTCAATATTTTAACAGGCACTAACAAGAAAAAACAGGGAGGCTGCTGCGTTGAAGAGGAAGCGTCAGGAGAGGGATGCGATTTTCAAGCAGCAAGCAAAGGAGAGGAAGCAGGCAGAGGAGGAAGCCAAGGCATTAAAAGGCGAGGATGCTGAGGAGTCTGCGCTGGAGGCTGCGCTGGAGTCACCAGAGAAGAGGAAGAGAGAGGTTCCCGAGCTGCTTCCTCTTGAGCTTTTGGAGTCGGATGATGAGGACAAGATGGACATGGACACGGAGGAGCCCGCTGGCTTGAACAAGAGGAGGAAACTAGACGGCACCCAGCAGAGACTTCTCCGCGAACCTAGAGCGGCACGCGACAGACAAGTGGGATCTACGGTGTACCGGGTCGTGGCAAAGGCCAGCGACGGGAAGCAGGCGCCAAAAGCAAAGAAGCAGTCGGTTAACCTCAAGACAGAGCTTCTTCGTAGGGACAAGAAACCACAACCGAGGACCGGTTTCTTCGTCAAGAAGCGCTGAGTCGGCAACGGTTCGGGTAAGGTGGGATATTCAATAGCAACAACCGGTACAAGGGCCGGTAAAGAATCCGGCAGTCCGGACACACCCGGCGTACGGAATACAGTGGGGTCATTAGTAACCGGGGCTGGGCCGGTCTTCAGGAACGGATGGCACATTTCGACGCTTGGCGGGGAACCATGACAGAGTCTTGCTGCAGGGACGAGTTTCCATGAGAGCAGACTTTTGAGATGGAGACCAGGGAAATGGGAGAACTGGAAAGAACTAAAACGGAATGGAAAGGGTTGGGTACTCGTAATTCACGCGCAGCGCAGTTGAGTTTCTCCGCCGTTATTTTATTTTTTTACTAGATACCAATATCATGAGAGAAACATATGAGCAACTTTACTTCCAAGTCTCATCGGGTCAGCATCTTCTTCAGTTACAAAAGCCAAGCAAATGTGAGCGGTTCCGGGGTTGCCCCAAAATTTAGTCCCGCATGCTCTCATCCCACTTTCTCTGTGCTACCCCCGCCATACCCGCTTTCAAATACCCTCACCTTCCCCCAACCCTTCCAACAATAACCTCAACTATACAAGCCCCATCCAATTTGAAGCATCCTTTTTTTTATTTTTTTTTATTTTATTCTTTTTAGATACCCAAAAATCGCCCATCATGGCTCGCAAGTTCTTTGTCGGAGGTAACTTCAAGATGTATGTTTAAAGCAGATATATCCCGGAAACTACCCCGCCATGAAAGGTCGGAGCTAATCGGACCATCACCAACTGTTCAGGAACGGGACCAAGGAGTCCATCAAGTCCATCGTCAAGAACCTCAACGAGTCGCAATTGGATTCCAACGTCGGTATGTAATAACTTTGTCGGAATAACAGTCATAAAACACAAGCTGACTTTCTTCCGCTCCTCCCAGAGGTCGTCATTGCCCCTCCTTCCCTCTACCTCCAGCTCGCCGCCGATTCCATCAAGCAGCCCAACGTCGCCGTCTCTGCCCAAAACGTCTACGACAAGCCCAACGGTGCCTTCACCGGCGAGATCTCCGTCTCCCAGCTCAAGGACAGCAATATCCACTGGACCATCCTCGGCCACTCTGAGCGCAGAACCCTCCTCGGCGAGACCGACGAGGTCGTTGCCTCCAAGACCAAGTTCGCCATTGACGGTGGCGTGAGCGTCGTCTGGTGCTGCGGCGAGTCCCTCGAGGAGCGCGAGTCCGGCAACACTGTCGCCGTCGTCGAGAAGCAGCTGGCTGCTCTCGCCGCCAAGGTTTCCGGTGCCGACTGGGAGAAGATTGTCATCGCCTACGAGCCCATCTGGGCCATTGGCACCGGCAAGGTCGCCACCGTCCAGCAGGCCCAGGACGTGCATGCCGCCATTCGCGGCTGGCTCAAGGCCAACGTTAGCGACAAGGTTGCCGAGGAGACCCGCATCCTTTATGGTGGCTCCGTCAACGGTAAGAACTGCAAGGAGCTTGCTAAGGAGCAGGATATCGATGGTTTCTTGGTTGGCGGTGCCAGCTTGAAGCCCGAGTGTGAGTTTTGTCCCAGAAATTCTTGAGTATTTTTACTGACATAGATTTAGTCGTCGACATCATCAACTCCAAGCTGTGAGCTTAGTCAAAAATCCAATGGATACTGTCGGGGGGATGAAAGCATAGTCAGCTCATCCTGTAAAAAAAACTATTAAAACAAAAAGGGCGAGAATGGAAATGCATTGGCGAGGATTTAGATTCACCAAAACCAACCATGAGTAGAACACCTATAATGACCATTAGTTTTGTTCACTCTGATAGTGTTGTTCCATTTGTCGTAATTTCGTGCCATATTGTCTCTTTTAAATTATTTTTGTTCTCTTGTAAATTGTACAGAGCTGGCCAGTCCAGGAAGTATGGCAACTCCTCCCTTTCTAACCAAAAGCCCAGATTGTTTGTGTTTTATATAATGCCATGCCGTTATTCATACAAATGCTTTATTTTATCAACAACCTCGCCCAAAAAGCCAACCACACACACAACCGCCAACCAACAACGTAAATGCCCCCTTCTTAAACCTGCAGTCCGTTGCCGTGATAGGGAGACCAAACACCTCTAACAGACTCATTGATACTCGTAACGTTCTTGCTCAGCTTCTTGAGCTTCTCGCCGTTTGCATCTCTGAGCAACTCTAGCTTCTTCAAGATTTCGTAAGGTTCCATGTTTCGAACGCAAATAGCTTTTTCCCGACCGTTGATGTAGTGACCGATTGCCACTGGATGTTTTGATGGCCTGGGGGAGACGGTGAATTCGATTTGGGGATGAGCGGCTGCGAATTTTGGGAGGAGGGATTTAATGAAGCCGTTCATTCCTTTGGAGGAACCGGCCCAGTCGCAGTAGTGGAGGTCTATTCTTTTGCATTGGAGGATGAATGCTCCTAGGCCGTTCTGAAGGGACGGAGTTAGAGGGGGGGATTGAAGGGGGCTGAGAGGGAGGAGGGACGTACTCGGCCTACGGATACGGCTTTTAAGGCTTTTACGGCCATTTTTGGATGAGGGCTGTCTCGACTGGTGGTGAGGTTGTCGTCGAGATGCTACCTACGAATTGAACCGCGGGCAACTGAACTGACTGGCGTTGAGAGAGTGAAAAATGAAGTGGGGAACTAAATGAATGAATGGAGGAATGTGATTGGTTGATTCCATTGATCGGTCGGGTGCACGGCCCCGCTTTTTTTGCTGTGTGGTGCTCCCTTTGTCGGGGAAAGCTGGAAACCTTGGAACTCCAAAGTTGTTTTCGCGACTGGCAAACGTACAACACTGCCTGGACTCCGTCCTCAACCTTTTACCTACCTACTTTATCGGGAATTGATTTTGCGCAAATAGCATCAACGAATTATCTTCGAATTTGGTCGTCGTAGAAGGAGGATTCAATCTGTTTGATCAACAACCGATTTTCGAGATCGATAGCGACACGACAACAATAATCGTCAATTAAAATTCCAAGTCGCCGTCGCCACGATGACGGACCGACTACCGCCCAACTTGTTGGCACTCTTCACCGCGCGTCCGCCGCTGCGATGGGTGCCACCATGCGACAATCCCCCAGAGAAGCGCAAGACGATGGCTATTTCTGGTGTGGCCGATTTCGTCCCTAAACTAGACGAGTACGCAAAGGAGATTGAGTATCATCCTACTGAAAGCTGGCTGGAAGCTCGCGATCGTAAGGAGCGCGAAAAGAAGGAGGCTGCGGAGAGGTTGCTTGTTGATGGGCCAAAGAATTGTTTGTCCTTTCTCCTCCTCTGTTTTTGTTGGATAGGAAAAGTTAGTTGCTAACGAAAAGGGAAAAAAATAGATAAACCCCAAGAGGATCCCAATATTCGCGGCGATGCGTTCAAGACGCTCATTGTGGCGCGTCTTGATTACAATGCCGATGAAAAGGACCTCGAGCGCGAGTTTGGGAGATTTGGCCCTATTGAGCGTGTATGTTTTTTTAATCCTTTTTTAGGAATACCCTTAGCTGACCTTTTAGATTCGTATCATCCGCGACACACACGCCCATAAAAAGCCAAATAAGAAACACAAGCCGCATCGCGGTTATGCATTTGTTGTTTATGAGCGTGAGAAAGACATGAGAGGTAATGCTTCACTATCATCATCATCACCACCATCCACCAGATATTTCCCAAGTTGGGATGAAATATTCTGTAACAAATTGCTATGGCCCTCAAGCTTGCCTTGCAAACAAGAAACTCCTGTCCACCTCCCCTTAACCTGATGAGGTAAAACTTTTGTAACTTGGTAAGGCCTTACTGACACCATGTGCCCCTTTGGGCGCATTTCCCTTGACTATAGCTGCTCTAGATAATTGTGATGGAATTCGCATCAAGGAACGCCGTATCAAGGTTGATGTTGAGCGAGGCCGCACCGTCAAGCATTGGAAGCCGCGTCGGCTGGGTGGTGGACTCGGCGGTCGTGGTTACACCAAGAGTATGATGTCCAGACCAATGGGTCCCTCAGGCGGTGGTTTCGGCGGCGGTTTCCGTGGAGGATTTGGTGGTGGATTCAGAGGCCGTGATCGCGGTTTCAGAGGAGGAGGTGGTGGAGGCGGGTTTGGTGGTGGCGGCGACCGCGGATTCCGTGGAGGCGGCGGTGGAGGTGGTGGCTTCGGCGGAGGTCGCGGCGGAGACCGTGGTTTTGGTGGTGGTGATCGCGGTTTCGGCGGCGGCTCTGGAGGTCCTCCTAATGCTCCTAGCGGTCCCGGAGGCAGCGGTGGTGGTTACGGTGGTCGCGATAACCGTGATGGCGGCCGTCGTGATGGTGGGTATGGTGGAAGCGGCGGTGGCGGCGGCGGCGGTGGTGGTGGGTATGGCGGTCGCGATGGCGGCTCTTCACGCTCATATGATGACAAGTCTGGCGGCGGTGGTGGTGGTAGTGGTGGCGGCAGTGGTGGCGGCTACCGCGATCGAAATCCTCGTCAGTCCGGCAGCAACATGGAACCTGTCCGACCTCGTGGAGGAGATCATGGTGGGTACAACAGCAATCGGGATTATGACAGGCCGAGAGACGACGATTCCCGTAAGCGTGGGTTCGAAGGGTCATACGAGGATCCCAGAAAGTTGCGACGATACTAACAAGACTATTACGGCGACAAAACAACAACACCACCACCGGGTTGGGTGGGTGTATGTGGTTTGTACATGTCTTGTGTGTGTGTTGGGTTGGTATAAACCTAGTACTCACACTCTTTCTTCATCCTCTCTCCTCCTATCTTTTCCCTTTCGGCAAGTTAGGGTAAGCTCGCAACGGACTGCAGAACTCGACAAAAATACATCAATGAGAAGAGATGTAGGAGGTTTTTGCCAGAACAAGGCGAGCCGCACAATCTGTAATGCTTGAAGGGAAGGGCCCGAGACCAGGCGACATCTACGTTCCCTGGCTCAAAAAGAAAACCACCAAGCAGCAAAGCATCCCCACCAACAACATACATATCAGAAAACTTCGGCCATGAGGTTTGGCTCAAGGTAGTTTTCTCTTTGGCACCTTTTTTTTTCTTTTTCTTTTTCGAGCTTGTACATGTTTTGTTTTATACGATATTTCTTTCGGGGTAAACAAATGGAAAATAAGAGGTGTGAGAAAAGGGATGACGGGTCTAGGTAATAATGCATGCTGCCGTGGAAGGAGGAAGTTTATGAGCAAGTACACGCAATGAAAGAGATACCGTAGGTAAGGTCAGAAAAAGGTAAGGGAGAAAGAGGGTCTAATAATTTTTTCCTTTGGTCTGACCTGTGAAAAAGAGAGGAATATGTCCGTGATGAAAGACGAACTGCTGGTTTGTAGAGAAATACATTTTCAACAAAAAATAAATTCGAGGGAAGAAAAGAAAAAGGAAAGCAATCATGTAAAGTATCAGCGGAGAAGGAAGAAGAGAGCTGTTATTAGGGTAGGCAGGTAGGTAGTTTTTTTCTTGTTCTCGTCTTTTCCTTACACACACACGGACTCTCTCTCAAGCGTCCACTGGATATGCAATCAACGAGCTGTTGACGAAGCGCACAAACATTCTCCTTTTCATGTCCATATATTTTTATCTTTAGTTTTCCCATACCCTAAAACGCCAAATTTAAAATAAATGACAATAAAAAGAAAACAACGAGAGAGAGCCCAACAAAGAGTTAGCTATGGTATCACATCATGCATGAAACCTTTCCCTATATATGAGAACAAAAACCCACGAACCAATTTTTCCTCCCATATTTACTCATCATCCTCCTCTTCCTCTTCCTCTACCTCATCCTCATCCATCTTATCATTCCCACCAGCTTTAGGCACATACTCCCTCTTCTTAGCACCAACTTTAGCCTTTTTAAAATCCTGCGCCCCTTCCAACTCAGTAACCTCCCCAGTAGAAGCAGTCCAATAAGCGACCAACTTGACCTTGAACTCGCTCAAACAAACACTAAACAACTTCAACAACCTAGTTTGTCTCGAATCCAAAACATCACCTTCTTTGCAGATTGTATAACCCGCATATCCTTCATCTCCCAAGGTAACCTTGCCTTTTACCATCCTGGTAGGCATCCCAAGTCTTCGAAGCTCAGGCTCAAGTGTATGAGTGACTGGAACGTCGTGCTCGGGGGGTACTTCGCCTGCGGTAGAGTAAACTGGTCCTGGGGGGACGGTAAATGTTCTAGTGGCGATGTTTCCCGCGCGAGCAAAATCTACTTGTGTGAGGGAAGTAAAGTAGGATTGGATTTCTGCGGGGGGACGGTTGGTGAAGATGAGGCCGACGGAGCCGGTTAGGAAGGGGGTTAAGAGGTGGATTCCGTCTGCTTGGGCTTCTTCGGGGGTTGTGCCGAGTGCTCGGGCTGTCATTTTTGTTTTGCCAAAGAAGATTCTATACACAGGGGGGGTTAGTTGGGGGAGGGTGGGAAGGAGGGGGGAAGAAGAAATACCTGGAATCGGAGAGGTCACGGCGAACGTCTTTGAGGTAATTGTTGCGCATGTTGTCGATTGAAAAGACGAAGCAGTGCTGATAGTCTGGAATTGCATCGCGAATGTTGGAAAAGAGCTTGTCTTTGTTTTCGCGGGACTTTTTGGAGACCTGGGTGAGGTTGTAGACTTTTGCGCGTTTGGATTTTGGCATTTTGACGGTTTGGTTGTTTTATGAAGTATGTGTGATTTTGGGCGGTGGTTTTTCGGAAAGGAGGAAGATGGGATTGCGAAGGATTGGTTGAAGTTTGGTGCGCTGAGAGTCGATGGCGCAAAAAGGTGGTTGAAGAAAAGATGTCTGGATGGGTCAATTCACACAACCAGCAAGTCGCCTGTCCACTGCTTCACACTGCAGGTAACTTTGCTGGATATTTTTTTTCTGCCGTGGGGGCGGTGAGTGATTCTGTCCCACATTGATAACGATAAGAACGGGTGTGGGTCCACCCCGCGGGACCTGGAGTTCTCCCCAAAATTGGAATTCCAGGTTGGATCTTGTGTTCGTCCCATCTGAAGATTTCCAAACTTTCAGTCTCATCTTCGACAGAGCTGTTTATCCACTTTCATCCTGTCACAATCCCCCGGTGCATGTTGATTCTATTCTGGGTATGTCGAATGCGCAATCCCGCTGGAAAAAAAAAAAAAAAACGAATTGTCCGGACACTTTCAAACTTAACTTTCACCAAGCAGGCTTATCTCCAGAGAACCATGCGGACTTCCCGGGAGTCAATTTCATCTCCTGAAGTACACAATGTGTAAGACTGCAAGGGCCGTGAGAGACCGTGAGACGGGCCTGAAAGTTTGTCCAGCCCGAGATATTCACCAACAGGATTCAAAGGATCTGATCCAAACAAAAGGCTTCATCCGACAGACAATGACTCTTGGCCGGCTCGTTGCGGCGGATGGTTAACAGATCATCCAGATAGAGCATCAAGAGCCGCATTGTGTCACCCTGGGTTGAGGGTCTTGGCCTGGATGTCTTCACCAGCTGAGTGGTCGAATCGCTTTAAACGCAATCTTGCCAAGGGCGCGGCCCTGCTGCCGGGGTTCTCCAGATTTTCAATGACGAGCCATTGCCGTCTGCCGTGTCTGGGCAATTCTGGGCATCTCTCAACTGGTGACGCCACCAAACATCAAATCATCATGACAATGAAAGAAGCAGGCATTTGACAGTTAACGGATCTTTCTCCGCATCTCTTTCCATATCGTCGCATTGGGAGTTGGAACTTTTGTGCCAGTTTGGCGGCTCAGCAGGATGCCTATGGGCGACGGGGTCTTCAAGATGCCGTGTTCCCGACTCGTATCAAGCGAAACCGAGGAAATTGACGGCTACACGCGCTCGAGGATACGCGCAACACGACACTGTGTGACTGTGACAACAAGTTCCCCGGATGACTGCTCGTTGATACCAACAGGCTTTCTAGAAGGATTGCCGTTGCACGATATTTTTCTGTGGTGTAACCCACGCATTCTTGGGTATGGGTTACACAAAAACTTATATCAAATGTAGGGATGTGAGACGGCTTGTTGTTCGAGGTATTGTATCGATATGATTGGATTCATGGCAAGAATGTTGTTGACTTGTGACTTGATGTCTCGGGAGCGCACCGTTCCTCAGGTCTTGATATGATGGAATTTTGTATGTTTTGAAGAAGAGAACTGCAATATTGGATTAAATGTCGTGTCGGGAGCTTTTGAGGCTAGTGTAGGTCACTCATCAAGGCTAGCGTACTGCGCGGTGCCCACAAGTTCCGACTTGCGACGACTTCTCTTTTCTCGCTGTGGGTCTGCCTGCTTGAATGGTGGCAAGGGGAAATCCACGGAAATCCACCGTCGCTTGTGCAAGAGCGGAGTGGTCGGGGCCGGAAGCATCTTGTGAGACCCGCACTAATTTGTCCTTCTTTCCACTCCCCCCATTGAATTCCAGGCGCATATTCATTGCGTTTTTGAATTTTGGGATCGGTCACCTTTCCAAGTTTGGGAAGGGAGGATCGTGTGGGTAGAATCGGTCCTGTTTAAAAGAAACTGCTTTGCCCAAATCGTCATCTTTCCATCCTACGCTCATTACCTTATTATTCCCTTTACACTCTCTCTTTACAATACCTACTTACCCTCCTCCTTCCCCTTTCACCTTGGCGATCGATTTTCACTATTTGTTTTTTTTTTAAATTAATCATCAACCTAATAATCATTCCACATCCCACCGTCCTTTCCCCCCCGTTTCTTTAACCAAACAACTACGAATATTAACTGGCAGATCTCGTCACGTTTCGTTTGCGGTACTTCAAAGGGTCTAGCGAATATTCTGTCGGGTCGTGGCGTTTCATCTCATATAAATTTCACGACTGACATCACCGCTTTGACTTGCACTGTCTGACTTGCACTGTCCAAGCAAGCTGCCCGGCATGGCCGCCGATCTCCCAGAGAAGGCCACAGAGCCGGCCCCCAATAATACTCCTCCATCCCCATCAACACACTCTTCGACCAACGACGACTCTAAAGGCAATGCCAGATTGGACCTCAAGAAGATCGACAGCAAAGTGGTACAACCTCCTAAGGAAAAGAGCGAACAAGATGTATACAAACACCTTTCCGAAAGTGAGGCGCGGGTCCTCAAGGACCAGGTTTATACACCAGATGTCAAGGTCGGCATGGCAACTCTGTACCGATATTCGTCGAGAAACGACCTGATAATCATTGCCATCTCTTCTACATGCGCAATTGCGTCCGGCGCCGCTTTGCCACTCATGACGGTTATTTTTGGTAATCTTCAGGGCACATTTCAAGACTATTTCCTCCCAGGCAGCACCATAACATACGACGAGTTTACCAAGGAGCTTGGCGAAATGTGTCTATATTTTGTCTACCTAGCTATCGGCGAATTCATCACAGCTTATATTGCGACTGTCGGCTTCATCTACACAGGCGAACACATCAGCGCAAAGATTCGCGAACACTACCTCGAGAGCTGCATGAAGCAAAACATTGGATTCTTCGACAAGATTGGCGCTGGTGAGGTCACGACCAGGATCACATCTGATACCAACCTCATTCAAGATGGCATTTCCGAAAAAGTTGGTCTGACAATGCAGGCTGTGGCTACTTTTGTTGCTGCTTTCATCATTGGATTTGTCAGCTACTGGAAGTTGACTTTGATTTTGATGAGTACCGTTGTGGCCTTGTTGCTCGTCATGGGAACTGGCTCTCGGTTCATCGTCAAGTTCTCCAAGCAGAATATTGCCGCATATGCTCAGGGTGGCTCAATTGCCGAGGAAGTTATCAGCAGTGTTCGAAATGCCGTTGCCTTCGGAACACAGGATCGCCTCGCCAAGCAGTACGATGTGCACCTTACTCGTGCCGAGTTCTTTGGCTTCAAGCTGAAGAGCACGCTCGGTTGCATGGTTGCTGGTATGATGCTTATCTTGTACCTCAACTACGGCCTCGCCTTCTGGATGGGTTCTCGCTTCCTCGTTGACGGCTCCACAACTCTTAGCAAAATTCTTATTGTCATGATGAGTGTTATGATGGGAGCCTTTAATCTAGGCAACGTGGCACCTAACATGCAAGCTTTCGTTACTGCTCTTGGCGCCGCTGCGAAGATCTTCAGCACCATCGACCGCAATTCCCCGATCGACCCTTCCAGGGAAGATGGTGTCAAGCTCGAGAAGGTTGAGGGAACGATTCGTTTGGAAAACATAAGGCACATCTATCCTTCTCGTCCTGAGGTTGTTGTCATGGATGGTGTTTCTCTTACGATCCCGGCCGGCAAGACCACCGCTCTGGTTGGCGCATCTGGAAGCGGCAAGTCCACGATTATTGGTTTGGTGGAGAGGTTTTACCAACCCGTTGAAGGATCTGTATACTTGGACGACGTGGATATCTCGACTATGAACCTGCGCTGGCTGCGTCAACAAATCGCACTCGTGTCACAGGAGCCGACTCTTTTTGGCACCACCATCTTTGAGAATATTCGTCACGGTTTAATCGGCACGAAGTGGGAGAATGAAGCAGCAGAGAGACAAAAGGAACTTGTCGAGGATGCTGCCAAAAAGGCCAACGCCCATGACTTCATTTCTGCCCTTCCCGAAGGCTACCAAACGAACGTCGGCGAGCGCGGATTTTTGCTCAGTGGTGGTCAGAAGCAGCGTATCGCTATTGCTCGTGCTGTCGTTTCAGATCCCAAGATTCTTCTTCTGGACGAAGCCACCAGTGCGCTCGACACCAAATCCGAGGGCGTTGTGCAGGCTGCCTTGGAGGTTGCTTCTGAGGGTCGAACCACCATCTCCATTGCTCACCGTTTGTCTACCATCAAGGATGCTCACAACATTGTTGTCATGTCTCAGGGAAAGATTGTGGAACAGGGCACTCACGACGAACTCTTGGAGAAGCGTGGCGCATACTATAACCTCGTCACCGCTCAAGCCATCGCCGCCGTTAACGAGATGACAGCTGAGGAGGAGGAAGCCTTGAACGAAGAGGAAGAGAAGGCTCTCATCCGCAAAGCCACTCGCGCCTCCGGAACCAAGGCGTCCGATGTCGTTCAAGAAGACCCAGACGACGATATTCACGCCAAGCTTAACCGAAGCCAGTCAACCAAGAGCGTCAGTTCGGCGATTCTGGCCGGTCGCACAAAGGACACCCCCAAGAATTACAGCTTATGGACACTTATCAAGCTCATTGCCAGTTTCAACAAGCAAGAGTGGAAGCTTATGCTTGTCGGTCTATTCTTCTCGGCCATCTGCGGTCTTGGCAATCCGACTCAGGCGGTCTTCTTTGCCAAGCTCATCAGCGCCCTCTCGATTCCTGTCAGTCCCGAAACGGTGGATTATATCGAGTCTGAAGCCTCCTTCTGGTGCTTGATGTATCTGATGCTCGCTTTTGTCATGTTTATTGCTTTTACGCTTCAAGGTGTCTTCTTCGCCAAGTGCAGCGAGCGTCTTATACACCGAGTTCGCGACCGTTCGTTCCGGACCATGCTTCGTCAGGATGTTGAGTACTTTGACCTTGACGAACACTCTTCCGGCGCTCTTACTTCGTTCTTGGGAACCGAGACGACACACGTGGCCGGCCTGAGCGGTTCTACTCTTGGAACCCTTATCATGGTCACCTCGACACTGATCGCTGCTTGCACGGTTGCTCTTGCTATTGGCTGGAAGTTGGCACTAGTCTGCATTGCTACGATGCCTGTTGTCATTGGGTGTGGTTTCTTCCGCTTCTGGATCCTCGCTCACTTCCAGCGTAGATCAAAGCGCGCATACGCCAGCTCTGCAAGCTTTGCCTCGGAAGCTATCACCGCTATCCGCACCGTCGCTTCTCTGACCCGTGAGAAGGATGTGCTCCGTCAGTACAAAGAGTCTCTGGCCGTTCAGCAGCGTGCCAGTCTCAAGTCTGTTCTCAAGTCGAGTCTTTTGTATGCTGCTTCTCAGTCGCTCATGTTCCTCGCCTTTGCGCTTGGTTTTTGGTACGGTGGTACCCTCATTGGCAAGCGCGAGTACGACATGTTTCAGTTCTTCGTCGTTTTCTCCTCGGTCATCTTTGGTGCTCAGTCTGCCGGATCCGTGTTTTCTTTCGCCCCCGACATGGGTAAGGCCGCAGAGGCATCTCGCGATCTCAAAACACTCTTTGACCAGAAGCCCAAGGTTGACACCTGGTCTGACGACGGCGAGAAGGTTCCCTCGATCGAGGGCACCCTCGAGTTCAGAGATGTTCACTTCCGTTATCCTACACGCCCTGAGCAGCCAGTCCTTCGTGGTCTGAATCTCACTATTTCTCCTGGCCAGTATGTCGCTCTTGTAGGTGCTTCCGGCTGTGGAAAGTCTACAACCATTGCTCTTCTTGAACGCTTCTATGACCCTCTTGCCGGTGGAATTTTTGTTGATGGCAAGGAAATCAGCAGTCTCAACGTCAACGAGTACCGCAGTTTCATTGCCCTTGTCTCACAGGAGCCTACGCTCTACCAGGGAACCATCAAGGAAAACATTCTACTTGGGTCTTCAAATGAGGTGACGGACGAACAAATCAAGTTTGCGTGCCAGGAGGCCAACATCTACGACTTTATCTTGTCGCTCCCCGATGGCTTTAACACAGTTGTTGGATCCAAAGGTGCCTTGCTTAGCGGTGGTCAAAAGCAGCGTGTTGCAATTGCAAGGGCACTCGTGCGCGATCCCAAGATTCTTTTGTTGGATGAGGCCACCAGTGCTTTGGATTCGGAGAGTGAGCACGTTGTGCAAGCTGCTTTGGATAAAGCGGCCAAGGGAAGGACGACGATTGCTGTTGCCCATCGTTTGAGTACTATTCAAAAGGCAGACATTATTTATGTGTTTGACCAAGGAAGAATAGTCGAACAGGGTACACACAACGACTTGATGAAGAAGAATGGGAGGTATGCAGAGTTGGTTAACCTTCAGAGTTTGGAGAAGAACAAATAATTTGGGGGTTTTTCGTGATGGAATTAGAAGTAAAAAGATACCACACTGGACATGGTTTTTTTTTTCTTTTTCTGAGTCAAGCATGGCGTTTTATTTTTTGAAGAGGGATTTTAGATAGAAGAGGTTGTTTTTTACAATGTATATAGTCTTTTTGTACATACTGGATGGTATGGTACGAATTTGTATAATTTACTGTTAATGATCATGGAATGGAATGAAAATGCCATGTGCCAACTGAGTGTGTGTGTGCAGTGGGTCGCCACATTCCCATCTGTCGGAACGTCACTCTGCCCCACCTTATCTTCACCACTCACTCAGCTGAACTTGTGCTCATCCTTCTTGCCTTTTTATCTTTTTATACATTTCATCTTCATTTCAATAAACTCTAAACCATCATCATGAAGAAAACACTCCTCCTAGTTTTTATCCATGGCTTCAAGGTAATTTCTTCCCCCACCCCTCCATCTACTCACCTCATATTAATTCTCGTCCAGGGAAACGACCAAACCTTTGGCCATAACCTCTCCTTCACTCATCACATCCAATCCCTCCTCTCAAAATCCCTTCCAAACCTAAAAATCAAAACTGAAATCTATCCCACCTATGAAACCCGCGGAGACCTAACAGAATGCGTCTCCCGGTTTCGTGACTGGTTACTTAATAAAGTAATCGACCTCGAAGTCGCCTCAGGAACCCCATCACCTACTATTGATCCTTCCGTCCGCGTCGTATTGATAGGTCATTCAATGGGCGGGATCGTTGCAGCTGAAACAGCCATCTCCATCGCTACGGAAACGCCTGTACATGAAATCGATAACGATCCCTCTGGAAAACCAACAGAGTTAAACAGTCTCATGTTCCCCTATATCCAAGGAATTTTGGCTTTTGACACACCGTTTTTGGGTATATCACCGGGGGTAATAGCACATAACGCTGAATCACACTATACGACTCTCTCGCAATTATCTGGTTTGACTTCGCTTTGGGGCGGTTCCCAGGTTAATCCTCAAGCAAAAACTCAAGCCGCGCAAGCTGCCCGAGCTCTTCCCGCCCCTTCCCTTGCCCCGGCCCCTGCCCCTGCTGTCCCAGAACCAAAGAAAGAAGGAGGAGGAGGATCAAATTGGGGCAAATGGGCCCTAGCAGCAGCGGCAACCACCGCAATAGCAGCCACAGCCTCAGCAGCATATATCCATCGAAACCAAATATCTTCTACACTAAACTGGGCAACCTCACATTTAGAATTCGTGGGTTGTTTAGCTAAAAAAGAAGATTTGAAAAAGAGGGTAAATACCGTTTTACGACTGAAAAAGGAACTGGGGATGGGGTTTGGGAATTTGTATACGAGATTAGGAAACTCGGCTAGTTCTGGTCAATCTGCTGCGGGAGCAACAAGTTACTCGGGGATGGTTTTGGGTAAAGAAAGAACATTTTGTGTTGTTCCGCAAAAGGGAGGGGTTGGAATAGAGGAGAAGTGTTGGAGAGAGGCGATTAATGATAAAGCTGGGGATGAGGTTACTGCTCATATTTGTGAGTATTTTCGCCCCCCCCCCCCCCCGCCCTCTTTGGGTATTTTTTTGTCCCATACACAGCAACAAGATTCGAATAAAAGCAATCAGAATGACTGACGATTGAAAATAGCAATGTTTGAGCCAAAGGAGAATCCGGGATACGATAAATTGGCAAATGACGCCAGGGACATGATTACGAGTTGGTTGCAGAATGAATGGTATGCAACCAGCAGCAGCGAGGAAACAACAGTCAAGGCATGATTTGATGAGGATGATGATATGTTTACTTTGGGTTTGAGAGTTTCTTTGTTCTAACCCCTTTTTTCCGTCCTATTGTTGTTTATATACACAAAGATGCCGAGGCCTCTTTCTTTCATGTTGTGTTAAAATGATCAAATCATGTAGTAAATGATACCCATTTTTTTCTTTTCACTCTATTTCAAAAAGATAAAAAAATAAAAAAAATAAAAAAAAATAAAAAAAAGAGCGTCAATTCACACTAGGATTGATGACCTCTCGCACACGATGGGTACCCTGAAGAAAAAGTTCTTATTGGTACTGGCCACTTAAAGTCATGCTTATGCTTGATTATAAACATGCCTTTTTGAAATACCTTTTTAAAAATAAAAAACGCCTTTTTTATAAATAAATAGTCATTCTTTATAAACGGAAAAGGCGTTTTTGATGTTACATAAAAAGGCATATTGAGAATTAAAGAGGCAAAGCATTTTCATTAGAACGTGGCTCAAGATCAACTTCATAGGAATCATAGTATACCGTAGGTCATCAATTATAGTATGAATTGACTGTCTCTTTTTCTTTTATTCTATTTAAAAAAAACATGAGTTTATAGACTTTTGTTTGTTTGCCCCATAATAATAAACACCCAAAAAGAAATATGTTGCTATATACAGACACCATAAGATGATGATGAGAAATATTAAAACCCAAATCCAATTTCACAACTTGACACCCCCCCGTGATGCCGTCGCTTTTCCCCTTGCAGATAAGCACTCTATTGCTTCTTCTTTTGCTCTGCGCTCTTGCCGCCGGCACCAAGGTACTTTCTCCTCTGCTTGAGCATGTGAGAGTAAAGAATGACAGAGCCTATCAAACATTAGCCCAGCTCAATTTTGTGCGGAAGGGAGAATAATTACCAGGAATATAAGACAACAATACAGCAATAAGAGCATAAGGATACCACGTAGCCACAGAGGAGGCAGGCCCAAACAAAGCCTTCAAAGTCATTGCCACCTCGCTGCTGATACCAACCGGGTACAAAACCAAGAAAGCGCTGTACCTAAGCCAGTGCAGCGCGCCAGGGACCGCATCGAACTGCTTAAAGACAAAGTATGTATATCTAATAACCTCTGTCGTGGCCCAGGCACAAAGCATAGAGGAGTACCAAGTGCTTGGGTTGAGCTGTGGGAAAGGCCAGCAAATGGCCCACATGAGGAAGAGACGGCTGGCGACTTGCATGAGGGTTGTGAAGACGGGGGCGGGAACGACTCCTGTGCAAGAAAGAAACAGAATTAGCTTTGGGTTGCACATAGAGAGGGTATGCATGGTAAAGACGAACCGGTAAGCGCGTGCAAAATCTCCATCACGGCAAAAGTCTGAGTGATTCGCGCAAAGTTATCGACTACAAGAGGGACGAGAACTGGTCCCTTCCAGCCGCAGACGACTGCTACGCGGCCTAGGACTGCTGCCCAGGCGATTGCTGATGCGGCATTGTAGAGGACTAAGTAAGCCTTTTTGGCAGTGAATCCTGATTTTGGCGCCATGATTGTTGTTGTTTGGTGTTTTGTATGGGTTGATGAGGTTTCTTTGACCCAAGAAGAAAAGTATCTACTTCGTAGCGTGGACGGAGTTTTGTTGCGCCTTATATTTTTTTAAAGTCGCCAGAGATTGAATCCCGATCCGCGCTGTTGGGTTTAAGTGGAAACTTCGATTGACAGGGGAGAGCTAGCTGAGGATTGTGACCAGGGGGCTTGTGTTCAAACCAGCTAGTGATCTGAGCAGTGGTAATAAGCTCTGTGGAGATATCGGATCGCACCGCTGACAACGACAGGGAGGGTTTGCCAGTGACGATGGTGATGATGAGGGTGAGTTGGTGTTTGTTCTTTTTCTCAGCCAGGTGTTTTGATACTTTGGTGAGTTGATTGTTGTTTGAGGAAAAGTACAAAATTGCTCTACAGAAAGTATTGTAATACAAATTGTGCTCCGTTCAGCTGTGAAGTTGTGAACTTGCAAAGTTGCAAAACTGTAAAAATTGAGTTGGGGCATGACCTCAAAAACGTCACTTGTGGTACGATTGTAAGATGAATCTGGATCGAAATGATCAAGTGAGCAGGTTAAAAAATTCAAGTTGCGAAGTTTCGGGCAAAAAGGAAAGAGCGAGTGTGAGTTGACATTGAGGGGGTGTTGAAGTGTGGAAGGAATTGATCGATCAATTAGCTAACCAGAAAAAGGCAATTCAAAATAAAATATTCACAAAGAATTGAGATGAATTGAAGATTACAATGGGGAAAAAATTAAAGCGTCGAAAGATAAACTTCTTCAACAGATATCCTCTCATATATCAAGGCTCAGTGAACCGTATACTTGTAAGATGCATTCATTCCTGATAACCTATCATAATCATTACTTTAGAAATCCAAGTAGAAAAAAAGAAGAAGATGCGAGTTATCCTTGCCACAAAAAAAGAAGAAAAAAAGCCAAAGGTATCATAAATCCAGAAAAAACTCCAATGCCAATGCCACCCATCCAACCCATCCTATCCTACCTTCAAAACAACACATGGCAATCTTCTAATTATACATTTCAAACTGATCCAGCCAGTCCAATCCAACTCATCCCATAATCCCAAACACATACACATTATCCTCTCCCTTCCCTCAACACACACCAGACCTCATACCATCATCCAGCCAACAAAGATTCTCCCCCCCTCCCCACAATTAAACAACCCGACAAATAGATCCCTTACTCCTTCCTCCTCAACCCCCTCCACAAATCCCCAAACCCCTTCCCACCAAAAAGAAACTCATCCCCATGTCTTCCACAATAACTATTCGCATTCATTTTCTTCCTATTGAGACTTCCACCCGACTCCCTTCTTCTCGTTTCCTTCTTCACTACTTCAGGTTCCTCAGACCTCCTCAGCAAAGGACGAACAGTATCCATAGTTGAACTATGCGAAGGGGGATTAAATTGATCATGATGGCCGCCGTAGGAATACGTAGGTGTATATGATGTGTTGTAATCGTAGTATGAAGATGTCTTGTAAGACTTGTCAGTATTCGTGTACGTATAAGTGGTGAGTATAAGGTGAGTGGTATTGGTAGTGGTACATACAGTACTATCCATCGACCGAGGAGAAGACATTGTAGTATCCGTCATGGTCGAAGTAGTTCTCGTATCACTAGTAGGACGAGTTTGTAAAGGTGGAAGATGGGAGGTATGTTGTTGAGTCTTGGTAGAAGACGACATCGGGCAAAGGTATTGCGTATAGATGTGTGTGTGACACCAAAGTGTATTCCGTATGTAGATAAATAATCGATTCGATCTCTGTATAGAGTGATTGCTTTTCCTTGGTAAGGAAGAAAGAAGGTTTGCACTGCCACCGCCAGATTCAGGCACTCGGGATCCTTTATAGGAAGGGAAGAGGAAAAGGTGTGGGAGGACAGAGACGGGAGAGAGCGTGGGGAGACACACCACTCGGAGGTCAGGACAGAGGACAAAAGTCCTACCAATACATATACGAAGTACTACTGCATCATACCAAGAAATAAGGCAACCATTTTAGGTCTCGGTCTTAATCCGATGACTTGCGGCAATAATACATCCCAGCCCGTGGTGGTCATGAGTACATATTAGTAACATTACATTACATACCCCAGGCCACAGCATTTCTTGGACACCGAAAACTGGATGCCTTCTTTTCATCGGTTACACGGGTTGTAACAAAAGTACCACATTGCTGCCTGGGGTATATTACACTAAATACACACACACTTTCCGATACCCGTACCTCTCTTACACACACTTCCGATACCCCCCGCCGTAACATCAAAAGCGGGGAAGAAAAAAGATCATCTCTCTCGTAGGGCTGGCTCCAAGGACAAAAACCACATGATTAGTCCGAGTACGCTCCAAACGCTTGTATGCAGTCATGCGGACCACACGGGACTGGTTCGCATTTCCGAAGGGAAAAACAAAGACAAGGCAACCATTTCTCTCACTCACCGCACTACCCAAATAGGAAATTCTTGAATGACTCAAACTCCGTGAACAGTACTCCGTAACACCCCCAATTTCAGCCCCCAATAAAATCCGTCCTCCTCTGTCACGTAAACGGATATAACGGCATACGCATATAGGAACCTCGGTCAACCAACATAAAGACCGACGTGTGAAATATACATACCAACGTGTCAATCATCTCTCGGTCTGAAAAAAAAAAGATATCATAACTTTTTGTTTATCATTTCAATCCCGAGACTTAAAAAAAAAATGCAATCAACTCTTATCTAACCGCACAGCAGGGTTCCGCTGCACAAAGTTGAGATCGACCTGATGACCGAGCAGTTCGCGAATGTTGGAAATACCATACTTGATCATAGTCGGTCTCTCCAAGCTTAGACCGAAACCGAAAACGACCATGTCCTTGGGAAGACCCATCGACTCCAACATCTCCGGCCTAAAAATACCAGAGTTACCAATTTCAATCAACTTGTTGAGACCCTTGTGATACGAGAAAATCTCCATGCTGGGCTCTGTATAAGGGTTGTATCTGCAAGAAATTCAATTAGTCATATTCCACCAGACGCAGGTTGAAAAAGACTTACGCAGGCTTATACCGCAAATCGGTAACACCCATAGCACCAAAGAACATATCCATAAACTCCATCAAACCACCGAGAGTGAGACCATAATCGGCAATGACACCCTCGACCTGGTGGAACTCACAAAGATGCGTGGCATCAACCGTTTCGTTTCTGAAGACTCTGTCGATGGAAAAGTAACGGGCTGGTGGTACACGACCATCTGCAGTCTTTTGGCCGGCGAGCTTGTGCAACATGGCAGTTGAGACAGATGTAGTGTGAGTGCGGAGAACAAGTCTTAGTGACTCATCCGCCGACCATGGGTATCTGTAGCCGATTGAGCCATACTTGCCGTTCTGATGGACTTCTTTTACGTTTTCGAAATATTGGTCATAGTCCTGTTTGTCATCTGGGGAGACCTTGGTTGGTTTGCCTGCTGTGGGAGGATCTGAGACGTAAAAGGTATCTTGAAGATCACGGGCAGGATGTTGCTGAGGAACGAAGAGAGCGTCGAAGTTCTGGTACAATCAGTAGACTGTCCAAAAATCGAACAAGGAGCCAACAGTAACATACCCAGAATCCAGTCTCGACATACTGGTTTGTTGGCATCTCGGTGAAGCCCATCTCGAAGAAGATTTGACTGGAGGAAAATGTTCAACAGAGCCCATCTGAAGCGAACAAAGAAGAAAAACTTACCGGAACTCATGGCGAACCTTGTTCAGCGGGTGAAGAGCACCAGCGTGTTGATCCGCACCGAGGGCCTTGAAGTTGTATGGCTCTGCACCGTGTTAGCCAACCTCCATCCTCATCCTCCCAAGCATGGAGAATCCAATTTCCCTCCCATGCCATAAGGACCACTCACTGAAAGTAGCAGTCTTCCACGCTCCAGATGCCAGCATCTCAGCCGTAAGATCCGTCTCCTCCTTGACCATCTCAAGAGCAAACTTTGGACCCTTTGTAATCTTGAACGAAATAACCTTTTGCAACCTCAAAAGCTTTCTCTTTTTCAAGTCGGCAATAATTTTGGAATCGTGCGTCCGCTTCTCCTGAATAACCTGGAGTTGTTTCCGAGTAACATCGCTGATCGAGTCGACCTGTCCCACAACCCAATTAGCATTCCTCCTACAAATTTAACCCAATTAGCAACTAACCAAAGCAACAAGCTTGCTCCCATCCTTCTTAATCCACTTCTCTTTAAAAGCCTTGCCCTGTCCAACCTTCGTAACGCTCTTATCCCCAATCTCGCTCTCCAAATCCTGAATCGACAAACCCTCAACTGCCTTCCTCACAGCTTCAAACACACGAGCCTCGTGACTCCCATGCCTGACAATAACCTCTGCCTCTGGCTCCAGAAAAGCTTCTTCACGTTCAACCTGGTCGTACACAACCATAGATCTAGAGGCCAAACGATCGAGGGCAGCCTTGATGGTCTCGAAGGGGATTTGCGCAAAGGTTTCGGTCGAAGAAATCGGTTCGTCCGTCTTGGAGAGGGCGAGAAGGATCTCAGAGGTGAGATCCCCCGCCGCGTTAGTTGTTGTAGCAGCCATTGTGTATTTCTTGTTTTGTTGCAAGAAAGACAAAAGGTTCGCCAAGGTAAAGGTCCGATATCAAGGTGCTGTCTGTCTCCTTCGAGAAAGTCGATCGGTATTGACTCACAAACCCCAGTCAATGGCGGGGCACTGCTGTTCGGGCGTGGGCCCCACTTTGTCTTTTGGAAACAATTTTGGCGGGGTTTCCAATTGGGGGACCCTTGACCCGATAAGCGCATATCTACCGTTCACAGGGCTTTCTTGGCCGATGCGTCAGTCGGCGACATCAAAGAGTTTTAACATCTATTCAATTTCTTCGGTGTAAAGGGTCTCTTGATCTCAGGGCCTGGGGCCGTTGGCATAGGTGAATAAACCATGGTCCAAAGTTCATCTCCAGATATGCAACTTGAAGATTTATCTACTTGGGTTCTCCTTGCCATCAGCGGTTGCAAGGGTGGGCCTATAATAACTGTCGCCCTTCGACGTTTGCTGGTGTGGTTCTTTAGTGTATTTGTTGCTATCACTTAAGAAATGCCCATCAAGGTCCTAAAGGTCTGTCCTTTCAAGAAATCATGCTCATTCTAAGAAGGCTTCCCTGGGATTGAATACGAAAAGGGATCGTGGGGGTTTACAGGCCTGCTCAAGGACTTACTCTTCCACTCCCATGAAACAGCCAACTCTAGATAAAAGAAGATTAACCTCAGGTCCTTTCCCAGAGGATGCTTATATTAAAAGTTGTAGGGTTCTGTATACGTCACCGCGCCCTCAAAAGAACGCTTATCCCATTTCCTCCTGATGCAACCTCTACGCCGTTTCGCATGATATCATCCACTATCGCGGTTTAAACAAAGCATGTGGTTCCTCATTAAAACGCCGAAAAGGGGCTCGCCGTCCCGTCTTCAAGTTTGTGTGTAAATACCCAAGTCCGGGTCCCGGCAAAACCGTAAAAACAAGGTTTGTGTTGCCCATCTGTGTGTGTGTGTGTGGTACAGAGGCTGCCCCGTCCGTGTAATTCCAAAGCATGGATGCTGATCCTTTATTCCTGTGATACGGTTTGCTGTACGCTCTGTCAGTACCGCTGCCCTCGAAGTATTAACTCTCTTGGGACAAAAACTTACCACCAACCAGTCCATTCCCTCGGTTATACCCGAGCCCTCTACAGCACTGCATGCCATGATGCTCCAGTTTCTGTCCCTCAACTCGCCGAGCCTGAGTGCCTGGGAAATATCACCTGCGCCCTTTGCTCCTGGCTGATCTTGCTTGTTCGCAAATACCAATAACGCAGCATCTTTGAGTTCCTCCTCGTTCAACATGGCTGCCAACTCGTCCCCTGCCGTTTGCAGACGCTCGATATCAGTCGAGTCGACCACGAAAATGACTGCCGCCGTGTTTGCATAGTAACATCTCCAGTAAGGCCTGATGCTGGTCTGTCCGCCGAGATCCCACACGTTAAAGTTGAGGTTCTTGTACGTCACTGATTCAACGTTGAATCCGATGGTCGGTATCGTCGTTACTACCTCGCCGATCTTGAGTCTGTAAAGGAGAGTAGTCTTGCCAGCGTTATCCTGGAAGAGCGCATCTGCGTCAGTACTCTGCGCGCGCGCGTTTTAGGGGTTGAACCAGGGAATGCTAACCAGTCCCAGGATCAGAATTCGGATTTCCTTCTTTGCCCAAAACAGGTTGGAAAGGCTGGACAACCATGACATGCTTTGACCCATTTTGCCGTTATTGACACCCGGTTGATCCGGCGCGTTCGTTTGATATTAGATATGGAGTATTTAGTTCGTTGATGCGGGTGCGGACGGCGAGGTTGTCGCGAAGGCGGTCCACCAAAGGACAGCCTGACAAGACAAGGAGACGGGAATCGGATAGCAAAGCCCGAGAACGGCGGCGCAACTGAAAGACTTTTATAAATACCGCCTATAAACAGATAAAAAAACGCGTATATCTGTTTTGTTGAGAGGCCCCCTGCTTTTATTTCAAATTTAATAACCGAAGTTTTTTGCTAGTCGTCCATGCAACGGTTTTGGTTCGTTCATGGAAGAGCATCGGGTTCCAGATTCTAGAATGGCCCCTTGTCTTGATAAACGGGTGACGCACAGGCTCCGTTGGATCGGAATGCGATTGGCAGACCGCCTTGAATCGGCAGTGGAGGTCCCTCTGTGCCGCTGCAGGCCTTTTGAAAGCTGGGAGACTTCTTGGCAAGCCACTTTTCCAGAGTTCACCAGCCACAAAGATTTTCACAGTCTCCACGTGACTCAGCCACGAATCACACACGGTCGGCCCTAGCACAGGGCATTTTTCTAAAGCCCACACCATATTTTCGAATCCAACCCACTCTGCCGCAGCATCACGGAATCGACATCTCTCGGTACTCCAGACAACACCGACAAAATGCCGGTACGTAGCGACTGTTTGACGCCTAATTATTGACTCTGACGAACTTGCCGATTTCAAATTCGATAATTGTGCAAAATTATCGCCAATCTTTTCGAAGGAGAGATTGGGAGAGGGGCATCAAGAGTCGACAATGGCGGATCAACCATGACAATGACCTGCAGAAGCTAATATCCCTGATTCTCAACAGAGCCACAAGACCTTCAAGATCAAGCAGAAGCTTGCTAAGGCCCAGAAGCAGAACCGCCCCATTCCCCAATGGATTCGTCTCCGCACTGGTAACACCATCAGGTACGATCCCTCGAACTTTTTAACGTCGACGACATGATCACCCGATACACCGGCAGCATGAAAAAGAGCGGGAAATGCTGACAGAGTCAACCTTTCAGATACAACGCCAAGCGTAGACATTGGCGCAAGACCCGCCTTGGCCTCTAAATGCCTTTTCTCTTCGTCCTTATTCCTCATTTCGACTTCCAACGAGACAATGTACGATTCGACTTTTTTCCTCACCTTGCTTTCTGGTGGACACCAGTAGCAGACGACCGAACGAACTCCATCTCCCAATTTTGGTAGCAGCAACATTTGGACGTCCAATTTACGATGAGTAACGACAAACAACTTATTACGACCAGATGGCATGCTTGATCCAAAAGTTCTTTTATCTTATCGTCTTTGTGGGGGAGCTGAGGGAAACTTCTCAAGGGTCAAAAAATTGGGGAGTTTCGGTCAATGAGGCTTGAGGACGACAGATTAGAGGATTTGGGAGCGGAGTTTTAAATTTGGGCCAAGGGGATTCTTTCGGTTGGGCATTTTTCGGATGGGTTTAACTGGGAAATCAAATCTTCTCATTTTGCCTTGTCCTGGACTTGATTTAAACGGAGTATTGCCATGGTATTTTTTGAGGGTTCCAGGGATAAACGAAAAAAAAAGGAATGAGAAAGAGAAAGCATTTGATTGCTGACAAGCAACATGGTACCTGTTTGTGATGTATGGTCATGTTTGTGGTTATGACGCAACAGACTTTGGATTCGAGCCATTCTATTCCTCTTTGAGTGCCTTGTGATTGCTGGTCTACATCTTGTATTTCTTGTAAGGTGAGCTGCAGATGAGAGATGAAGCACAGCAATGGATGGCTGATCGTCAAGAATGCCAGTTTCTTCCCACAGGTAAACCGCACTACAGATCTATAAAGCAGTCACCCGTCACAGCACCATCAACGGGTTATTAAAGAGCTAATTCAAGACCACCTTATCCTTTACAATAGGTGTCTTCAAGAATCTTTGTGGTCTGATAATCACATCGTCGTTCTTAGTACACCTGGGAACTTTTAAAAGGCTGCTTTCCTTCCCTTTTCTGGACGACCTACTGGATATGTTTCTTCCCGGGTCTGTATATGTTCTCTCCGCTTGTTCAATACGTATGGAACTTTATATCTTAATACTGCTCCGTATTTGGCTTCCTGGACGAATATTTGTTATTTTTCACTATTTTATGTTATTGACGGTTGGCTTTGTTCAAGACAACTGCTGGGGTGGTGCTGGACAGGATATGCTATCCATCCAGGATTTATCTTTTGTACATTGCAGCATGATCACCACCTCCATTTACTCATTTTCAACACTGCAGAGGCTCAAGATGTCCAAGAAGAGAGCAACCACCATGATCGCCAGTTTTTTGGTATCTTCCAGTAACGAATCTCTTACTCACGGTCATTCATAGTTGTGACTTCGAGTGCACGACTATCATGCTTCAATCACCAAGAGCTGTCTAGTCACAAGGCATTAAAAGCAGTCATTTTTGGGGACCATAGTACCAGCCTTCTAGGACCCGGAAAGCAACATTTCCTCCTGAGCCAATAAAACTTTCCACATCTACGACAAACTCAGATGAGCAACCAAATAAACCAAACCATGTTATCTAAAACATACCTGTAAAACTCCAGATAACCCAAACAACCTCTGGCCAGCGAACCTGAATTATCTATATGATGCATTCCAATTTCCCGGTTCCTCTTAATCTACATAGCTCTGCGCAGAACAATTAATTACACAACATACTCTCAGCACCTGCGGATCCAATCCCTTCTGTTATCCCTTCACCCTAATGTTGACACTCCATCTCATCATATATCCCAGACAATCACACTTACCTGTAGACTTCGTTTCACATTCCTTTTAAAGCATTTTGAGCAAAGGCAACGAACGGTCTTATATCATTCCCATCCCCGTCCCTCTAACTAAACAAGCCACATAACTCCACCATAACCACTCTTCCACCACCCACACAAGACTATCTATTTCAGAATTCTGGCTCTGGTTTTCACACAAACCAATCTGACAGTCCCCGTAGCTTAGCGTTCAGCGTTTGTGTGCTTTTCTTCAGCGTAATATATTTATCCAGCGAATTTGATTTAAGGCAGCGAAAGACGTCGGTTCGAATCCGACCGGGGACAATATTTCTTTTTTTCTTTTTCTATTATACTACGGAGTATACAATAAATAGTATCTTTTTATTCTTGGTAGTCTTTTATCATCCTGTGTTATTGTTTTATGTCCTCTATCACCAATCATCTTCGTCTTCCATCATCTACTATCCTCCACTATCATTACCACCGGACCACCACCATCTTCTATCGGCTGGCTTTTATCTTCATACCCCTTCCGTAGGATATTCTGTTCCTGGACTACTACTTTACTACTTTCTTTTTCCTCTATATAATTCCTGTATCTTATTAACATGTCCTTTCTATTTTTAAAACGCCTGTTTTTATTTTTGTTTAAGGAATGGTTATTTTATTTGTAAGAAGTTCCTTTTTATTATTTTCTCTTTTTATTTTAAATAACTTGAAGCATTTTCCATTTCAAAAGGCACGTTTAGAATCCATCCGAGGCACAAGAGACAAAAAAAAAAAACAATATCTATATTTCCCAACAATTATTCCAAACCTCCCACAACCTCATCCCATATACCTCACACTGCAACACATCTCATCCCATATATTTCCCGCTGTCACAATCCACACAATCTTCAACCAAATTCCCAATCCCCCATCCACAAGCCAGATAATTACAAACCATACCAATTGCAATCAACTGCAGATACTACAGTGTATACAGTGTATACAGTCAACAACCCCTCCCTCAAGTCGCAGCAGAATCACACGTAAATTTTTATTTATCCAACGCCCTATCAAACAATCCCACAAACCTGACCTGTAATCAATGAACCAAATCGTAAAACTCATAATTCATGGCAAGATTCCCCACCACCAGTCCGCCACAGCATCATCATCACCATACCAATCAACTTGAATACTCGGAGCAAGATTGGATTTCGGTGGGGCATGGACTTTGGATTGGAGGCAGCCAAACTTACATGTGCCATGGTAACCAATTATAACCGAATAAGTTTATATGAGATCTGCAAGCGATGGAATCCCGCAGAAACCAAAATCCAAATCACCCAAGGACATGCACAAGATTGAATGGTCATGTCTCTGTATTATTCTCGCTGCAAGCTATTTGCTAAAATTGCCCCCTTTGAGGGCGATGCCAACCCCAACTGCTAATATCAGAGACGATACCTGACCGACCCAAGAAAAACCAAGATAAGAAATACAAATAAACCGAACGCCCCATATTCATTCCTTAATAGAATGCCCGTAAGTGTTTTGCAAATGACTCAAGTTGTAACTGGCAGGACTTAACGATCCTCGGCCCACTCGTTCTCCCTACGAATTTGCTCTTCCTCCTCAGGTGTGAAATCGTTTGTGATGTTGAACGTCTTGCGGATCTCCTCGGGAGATTTGCCCTTGATCATGTTGGCAACTGTCTTGCACCCGACGTCAAGAAGCGCCTTGATATCCATGTAATTGGCAGCCTGCAATGTCTGTGTTAGTATGCTAGTGTTTGGATCCAAGTCTGTTCGGGTGCGGTGGCTACTCACCAAGATGATCTCAAAAAGCATCTCCTGGTCGACTTGCATGAACTTCTGATCCCACTCATCGATATCGGTGGTCTTCTTGCGGTTGTCGTTCTCATCGTCACCTGATTGTGCGACGTCATTTCTGTGGTGCTCGCACCACTCAACAACCTTGTTAAGAACTGCGGAGTTCACGTTCATGAGAGGAATGGCATCATTGGCAACGGCTTCATCTCCCAAATCGTCGATAAGGTTCTTGATGAGGACGGAACGGCAAGCGACCTCGCGATCTGGGTTGTTCTAGGTTAGATGATGACAAGATGACGGTGATGGTGATGATGCTTGGTCTTGGACATACCGACAGTGATCTTGGTACCCTCATTGCTGGCCAGAATGACCTTCTCGACGGGCTTCTCGGTAGTCATTTTGAAGCTGCGGACGTTGAATTAGCGAAACAGTCAGTGGGGGGAAAACCCGAATGATGAAATGTACAGTTGTCGATAATGTGTTTGTGGTGATAAAAGCGCTTGCGCGATTGAAAGAAGTGTTGCGTTGAGTAATGGCGGGGTTGCAAGTTGCAAAGTGAAACAGATGTTGGAGTTGGGTGTTGATGGGAGAATAGAAGAGTTGGGGAAAGACGGTGTAAAGGAAAGGAGTTAAATACCTGTTGGTTACGGAGACAGACTGATGAAAGTTTGTGGCTTTGCGGGAAGGAAACCTTGCGCGCAAACGATAACACGATGAGTTTAGTTGGAAAGAAGCAATATCTTGCTCTTCTTTCGAGTTAAGGTTGGTGTAGCAAGCAGCAGGCAACGCTCAACCCAGGCGGCGGAGGAGAGAAAGGACTGGGGCTTTGGTGGGGAAAGCGGCACTCTGCACGGACCATACGAACCTTTGATCAGATTCATCGCTTCTTTTGACAGTTTCTTTTGTGGGGTTTTGCCATTTTGGCGTTGATGCCTGCCATGGTGGGGTTTGAAGTTTCCCCTCCTCCAACCTGGGACAGGCAGACACTGGATGGAATCAACCAAGAAATCAACCAAAAAGAGGATAAAGTTGCGAGCAAACACAGATTTGGAAGTTGTCTTTGAAAACCTAAATTTCCAGGAAGCAAAGCTGCCGAGTCTCTTTGAAAAGCCGTTGAGGTGCCACTATTGTGACCAACGAGTACCCCGAGTTCTTGGGCCACCTGCAAGTTGCCGGACTGGTAGATCTCCCACCCCGGACACCCACCACATCCACACCTTGTATCATGACCTGCATCGGAATTCGCCCAACCTATCTTGCCGACGGCATGCAAATAAAACGGTTTTGGGCTCATCTGATATTTATAAAACACAAACAGCCTGGAATATCCGCCGGACGAGGCTGATTTGTATGACCCCTCCGTCCCCGGGTCCATCCCCGTCCTTATAGTTATAAGCCAACGGAGCTGTGTTCAGCAGCTGGGCAAAAGTCTCCGTGATGTTTTACGCGTGCCAGTGCCAGTGGAAAGAAGGTTGCACGCCGGGCATCGTTCTGAATGGGAATCCTACATATCCACACAGAATCCACAGACAACTCATATCTTAGGTATACATGCAGCATCTTTGGGAATAAAATGAGGAGAAACAAGTTTGATTTACCATCTCCCAATTGGAACGGTATTCGATGGAACAATGGAATCAAGTGGATCGTTTTCCGGTTTCGTCGGTAATAAGCTTCCAAGTCCAGAACGCATTCGGCATGGTCGCGTAGTCGCGAACAACTGCCCAAAGGAAAAAAAAAAGTTTATGCCCCTGAAAAAGTCCAGAGCCCAGCGGGTGAGCGTGCGGGTGCCTGTGCCAGTTGATGAGACGGGCCCGCGCAGAGCTGCTGTGCCCAGTCCCCGGCTCTGTGTGTCGCGCGCCCGTCAAGCTGGTCGCATCACTTGGCATCCTTGTCATCATCAGCAGACAGGGATTAGAATAAACACCCTGTCATTCGCATGATACGCCAGGGAGTATCTGCCCTTCAGCAGTCGATTTTTACTCCATATCGTACCCCATCTTTCCCGGTTTGTTATTTTTCTAATATTCTATTAATGATCCCGTCATGACCTTGATTTCGTTTCTATCAACCTTTGCGCTTTCTTCGCTGCCCACCTTTACTACCTCTTCTGCTTCCGCGCCGTCCGGTGATGCCCTCTTCTTCGAGTAATCACCAAGTTGCTGCTGCTGCGCGCTCCCTTCTCTTAACTGAGAATACGATCGGATTCTACGGACTTTGCGACGGCATCAGTCCAAAAATATGTGGCGGAGAACATATCTCTTTCTGGTTCTCGTCCGGCTTTGGTTCGCATTATCACCAAGCTACCTACACCCCGACGAAAACTTTCAGGGCCCTGAAGTTATTGCAGGTATGTTGGATATTCTTGTTCTCGCGATTACATCTACAACATGGGTTTCGTGAAGATCGGCTTGGGCTGCTAGGGCTTGACCAGGATGTCAACTAACTCGGTGGGCTTGCAGGCCAAATCTTCAAATATCCTGTGCGACATACATGGGAGTTTACAGCAGAGAATCCGATCCGAAGCGTGTTCCCATTATGGCCCGTATATGGGCTGCCGATGCTCTTGCTGCGATGGTTGTGGATAGGAAACGGCAATGACGGCGAGATTCCACCTATCGCGGTCTTTTGGACCCTTCGGGTGTTGATGTTTGTCGTCGGCTTCGTTCTGGAGGATTGGGCAATCTACGAGCTGATCCGGTCAGCGCGGCATAGACGACTTGCCGTCCTCCTCGTCGCATCCTCATACGTCACTTGGACCTACCAGACGCATACGTTTTCCAACTCGATCGAAACATTGGTGGTGGCATGGAGTCTTGTGCTTATCGAGCGCATCATCGCGAGCCCCCAGCAAGGATCGGTCCTGGCCTCGATGGTCCTTGGAATAGTTACCGTTTTCGGCGCATTCAACCGCATCACATTCCCAGCGTTTCTACTGATACCCGGCCTTCGCCTTTTACCATATTACTGGAAGAATCCCCTTCCATTGCTTGCCATTGTCCTTTCTGGCCTTGGCACCACCATTCTTGCGATCGCGCTTGATACGGCTTTTTACACACCACACTCGATTACCTGGTCCGACTTGATCAGTCGCCCGGTTCTCACGCCTCTAAATAACTTTCTCTACAACATCGACCCGAATAACCTGGCCAAACATGGCCTTCATCCTTGGTACCAGCACATCCTGGTCAACCTACCACAACTGATCGGCCCCGCGGCCCTACTCTTATTCACCAGACCACAGCTATCGTTGCGCTTATACTCTGCAATTTCCGGCATAGTGGTATTATCCCTCTCAAAACATCAAGAAGCGCGATTCCTACTCCCGACAGTCCCGCTTATTCTCTCATCGATCCGTCTCCCCAAATGCGAAAAAGTCATGCGCTTATGGATGGCAGCATGGATCATTTTTAACCTCATATTTGGGGTGCTCATGGGGATATATCACCAAGGAGGAATAGTTCCCGCTCAAGTATTCATGAGCAAACAACCAGACGCGACAAGAGCGATCTGGTGGAAGACGTACATGCCACCCATCTGGCTTCTTAATGGGAAGAACGAGGTGTTGAGAACGCAAGATGTCATGGGAATGAAAGGGGAGCTGCTACTGGAAGAACTGGGAAAGATTGCGACGTGTGATACGCCCGCAGACAGGAGGAGTAATGAATACCTCAAAGAACAAAACGGGACGTACCTCGTTGCGCCATTGTCCGCGACGTGGTTGGATCCATACCTGCCGAATAAAGGGTTAGAAGGGTTGAGGTTTAGGGAGGTTTGGAGGTACGATCAGCACTTGAATTTGGATGATTTGGATTTTGCAGAGGATGGAGTTTGGGATACCCTTTCTAGAGTTGTTGGGAGGAGGGGGTTGGGTATTTGGAGGGTGACGAAGAGTTGTCCTGGGGTGGGAAGGGCAAGTAGGAGGAAGAGATGATAGTTTTTTTTTTTTTTGATATCATTTGGGTTTTTTAAAGAGCGGGCGGGCATTTAGTTTTTTTCTTGACTTTGTTGCAAAAATACCTCCTCGTTAATTTTGATGATATAATGGAATCTGGCAATTCTTCTTTTTCTCTTGATACCTAAGATACCTACCTACCTACCTGTGTTGTTCTTGTTTTGTTCTGTTTGTTTGAGTACCCTGACGGCCTGATGAACAGGGATTGTGTTCGAGGTGAAAATATATTTCTTGGCATGGTTCATAGCTTTTTGCCCCCACCTTTTTTACTCCAGAATTTTTTTGGAGCGGGGGGGGGGGGGGGGTGGACCGTGGGACGATCTGAGGAGGAGAGGAGCTTTAGAGAAATGCAGCAAGCTTTCAAACCTTCAAACCATACCATCATATCTCCCTCTTAGGTTAAAACGGACAGCATCAAACTCTCCATACAGCTCAATCAATCAGACAAAGATAAAAATGGGAGGACTAAACCTAGAGGTTTTCAAAGTAACCTCTACTCTTCCCCCGCCAATCTTGCCCGCAATGACTGACTGATGATGGGAATACAGTTCGGAATGTACGTCATGTTCCCAATAGGAATCATGTACTACTTCGGTACAAACCTGGACGAGCGGTTTCGGGTTCCTGATTTCTGGCCGAAAGCGGAAAACGCAAACAAGATCCCGCTGGAGAGAGAAGAGATTCAGGCAGAGTTGGAACGGTTGAGGGCTAGGAGGTTGATTTTGAGGGAGAGGAGGTTGGCGAGGGAGGCTGCTGAGGAGGGGAGGAGGGGGAATGATCAGGAGTAGGGAACAAATTGAGGAAAAGACACGAAAAAGGAGGATCAAAATGCAAAGGAACGGGGACTTGAAAAGGTACGAAATGGAGGGGGAAAGGATTATATAATACAGGGCAGAAAGGGGCAAGGTGGGAATCATTGCTGGCGTTTTTGGGAATTTGGAATTGACTCTATTTGTACAAATACATGTATGTGATTTTTATTTATGCTCTACTCTATACTTGGTTTATGTTTTCCGCAATTTGCTGCCACGCCTCGTCTGATAGTCCTGACCCTCGGCCTACATTGGAGTACACGGCCTGGACGTCTGGATAATTGGCGAGAGATTCCAACAGAGTGGTAAACTTGATGGCCTCCTCTGACTTATCCAGCTTGGCCTTTGTGTCCTCGTTGGGGATCCAAAAGATATCCGCGCTGAGCGCTTTCAACCCAAACTTGGATCCGATAGCCTCGACAATCTGCGAAGTACCGGTCGGCTGCGTCCAAATGACAATATTTCCCTCTGCGTCGTTCTGCAAATCTTCGGCGCCGGCTTCTATTGCGTCGTCCATGATTTGGTCGATATCGGTTATTTTGGGACTCTTTTCAAAAGTCACGCGGCCTAATCGCGTGAAGAAAAACTTTGTAGAGCTGGCAGAACCGTCGGCAGTTTTGACCAGTTTGTTCAGGTCCTGCATCAGACGAGCTTTACTTTCGGTTTCGCAGTCGACTATGAGGGCTATACTTGGTGGTACGACGGCTTCGAAGAGAAAGGACTCGAGGGTTTCGCCTGAGGAGGATTTTCCTTGGCCTCTGGCGAGGGCTGCTTCGATTTTGTCTTTTGGAACGGAGGCCTTTTTGGCTGCGTTGATTGCTGCTACTAGGCCTGGGTTCTGGGCGGGATCTGATCCAAAGACTTTTTTAGGGGGGAAATGTTGTGTGAGTCTTTCTTGGTCCAGGAAGGCGCATCAGGAGGAGAGGCGCAACGCACCTCTGCATTGGAAGACGATGTTCTTGGTGAGGATGTTGCGTTCGGTTGCCTTTTTGACGTCTGCTGCTGCTTTATCATGGCGGATTTTGGACCATTTGTTGTGACCGCTGGTTAGGATGGGAGAGGAGATGAAAGTGCGTCGGCATTGTGCGCAGAGTGAGGAGGGTTGAGATCGGGTGAGGGGGTTGAGTGATCTGATGAGGGAGCCCATTGTGGGTGAAGTAAAGATATAATACAATTCAAAAATATGATACAAATAGAAAAAGAAATTGGCGTCAAGACACAAAAAGAATAACGACCGTTGCCCTCAGCAACCCCCAAATCTGGCCGTTGTTGATGTTGAACATTCAAAAAATCGAAAGTTGAATTGAAGCTCCCCCAAGCTCTTTCGGAAACTTTAGCGCGTCGCTTGCCGTTGCGGGAGCGGTGGGGTAACATGGGGCCCCCTCATTGGGTTTCTTGAGATTCGATTGGCGTGTTTTATCCACTGCATGTGCGGTCAGTGGGTTGCTCTGTCAGTGTGTGGGACAGCGGCCATAGGTACTCCAAGGTTGTCTCATCTCAGGGGTTGTCAGGTACATTTCTGAACCTTTTGACATCCAACTTTTATTAGACAAATAGACAAAAACAACAATGGCCTCGACAGTGGGCACAGACGATCCAAGTATCGCGAATGGCGACGCTCCTCCCCGTCCTTCGGCAGCAGCCGCCGCAAGCTCGAACCCCGAACTCGACATCTCAAAGCTCCAGGGACTACCCTCGGAACAACAGGAGCTCCTCCTCTTAAACTTTGCCGCGATCCTTAGCAAACATGTCCTCGCCCTCGATCCCGACGACTGTACCGCCCAGCAGGTCTATCTCAAAAAAGAAATTTTCAAAATCATCACTCTCTCCGCTCCGTCGCCGTCCCGGGTCATACGAAACACGCTGGGAAAATGTCTGGCGCACATCTTTGGCAAGGGAGACAGGAAGTTGCTGTTTGAGACGGTCAACGAGTTGGTGGGAATGATATCCGGTGGAAAATCAAAGATTGAAAGCGAGAACCGGACAAAACATGCCGCTGTGACATGCTTGGGTGATATTTATGCGGCAGCAGGAGACAGCGCCATTGGTTTACACCAGCTGGTATGTTCGGCCGTATTGAAGGTTTTGAAGTCGGCTTCCAGTCATGCCGGCCTTCGCGCAACGGTGTTTGTTACCCTGGGAAAAGTTGCCAAGATGCTGGGTACAAGCTTGGACGAGAGCATCGCCAGGGATATCTGGAAGCAAGGCAGGAGTTTTGCTACAAGCGACAAGGGGTCGGTGGTTGTCATTTCAGCTTGCCGCTGCTTGAAATCGCTCGTGGAGTACACCCCTTATTTTCAGAACAACAACGATTTCGACAAGTTGAGTTCTGCGATCTTCAAGGTCTTTGATTCGACCTCATCACATGCACGATCGGCAGCTGCCGACTGTTTTGCAGCTGCTTTCGTAAGGGGCTACTCGGAGACTGCTGTTGGTGAAGCACCTCTGGTATTGCTCAAGAGGAGCAAATCCAAGGCAGTAAAGAGACAGTCTATGCAGCCAGGGGCCCTGCAGGATGAGGATGATCTCCCATCGAGGCCGGAAAGTCCGGCGCCCACCAAGAAATCACAAGTGTTGGCATTGTCGCTGGTCGACATGTTCAAGACGCTCACCGCACAATATGTACGCATGTCTACGACCAACAGGGCCCGAGCAGCAATTGCAATCTGCTATGGGAACATGTTGCAGAACCTCGGGGAGAAGACAGTCGAGACCAACTACTTGCGCATTGTGGAAAACTTGACGACAGAAATCCTGGGAAACAACAGTATTTCAAACAACCGTTATCGTCTACTCATATCCAGGCGTATGATTGAGGTTATCGTTCAGGATGTTGTAGGCAAGAAGATCTTGGGTGAATCTGGACAAACCAACGCTGCCAAGGCTATCATCAACGGTATTCTCAAGAATTATCCTCAGGCAATCAAGGAGAGACCCGAGCCCAGCAAGCAGACCTTGGTTGTTTCTTTGAGCGCATTGTCTTCTCTTATCAACACGTTGGGCTCGGCCGCCAATGTATTTGCTGAGGCGTGTAGGGACGGCCTCTTGCAGGTTCTACAGCACCCGAGTTATACCGTCCAAGTGTACGCTTCGTCATGTTTAAAGACGTTTGTACTGGCATGCCCTCAACAGCTCCTGCCGTGTCTTTCAGTTTGTATGAACAGCTTGAATCGGGAATTAGGGCTGCTCGGCACCGGACGAAACTCCCCAAGGAGGTGTATTGGCTTTGCCCATGGCCTTTCCGCTGGTCTCAGTGCAAGCCCCCAGCGGCCGCTCTACGGATCTGTCGACGTAAACAGCCGTGTGTTGACCATGGCTACAAATCTTCTCAAATCAAGTGGGAGCTCAGAACTGAGAGTGGCTAGTACCCAGATTCAAGTGGCCTGGACTTTGATTGGCGGTCTCATGTCTCTGGGCCCCAACTTTGTCAAGATTCATTTGTCACAGCTCCTGCTTCTATGGAAGAATGCGCTGCCCAAGGTGTTATCTAAGGATAGCAGCACTTTTCATCGGAAGCACCTAGAAGCATCATTCCTTGCACATGTTCGGGAGTGTGCTCTTGGTTCGATTCTTTCATTCCTCGAGTTCAACAGCCGGCTTCTCACTGTTGATGTCTCGAAGCGTATTGCAACCATGCTGCAAAGCACCACGGCGTTTCTAAAAGCTTTGCCCTCCAAGAAAACAGCAGACGATATCAGTGAGAGGCTCTTCCCTTCTCTGCAACTTCAGGACCTGGAGATTATGGTTCAGCGGAGGGTGTTGCAGTGCTATACGAAGCTAGTTAATATCAGTCCTGCTGGTGGCACTGAAGCGCTTCTGCAGTCTAATCTCCTCACACTGGCCATCTCTCTGTTTGCAGATCCGGACAACTACACGCCAAGCTCGCTCAGCGCGTCGATTGCCAGCTCGGCCGGTACTTTTGAAACGATCTGGGATATCGGCGACAACTCTGGCTTTGGTGTTGCCGGTCTTGTCAGAGGCTTCGAGATTAGACCTCTCCCCGGACAGCATGAAAACTCGGATGATAGGGTCTCGTCAGGCGCCAAATATGAGCCAGAGGAAGAAATTGAGAGGCTGTTGTTGTCCCCGATATGCGGTACTCTGGAGCACGATGCTTCTCTGCTATATATCGGCAGCAGAGATGATCCCAGTCTCCCCGATCCCGCTGCAACAGAGGTCGTCAATATGGCTATTCAGCTTTTTGCTTTTGTTTTCCCTCTTACGCCTCCCAAGGTTCAAGAGAGCGTGTTGGAGCAAGTCACCACATTTGTGGCAGCTGGTTCGTTGCAGCGTGATCCAGGTCGGAAAGCTGCCATCACTGTCAATGTCGCGACATCGCTTCTCTCGATTCTGCGTGTGGCAGTCAAGGAGACCAAATCACCTCATGGAAATGTCACAAACTCTGCCGTGGAAAAGTTGATCCAGGAGCTTCTGCGCGATTTCGTGTTGGACCGGGATCAATACGTGCGAAGCATCGCTTACGAGGCCGTTGCAAGACTCTGCAGCACCTGCGGTAATGCCTTCACAAACCAGGAGGTGAAATACCTGGTCGACACGATTGTGGTCAACCGTGAGCCGAGTGCAAGAGCGGGCTGTGCCATGGCCTTGGGCACCATTCAGGCAAAGATTGGAAGCATGGCGGCTGGATATCACCTCAAGACCATCCTCAACATTCTGATGTCGCTGTGCAATGATCCACACCCTACCGTTCACTACTGGGCTTTGGAAGCTGTTGCGCGGGTGGCTGATGCCTCCGGTTTGGCCTTTTCAAACTACGTCTCGGCCACTCTGGGCGTGCTGGCGAACCTTTACTTTTCTGAGACGCATAACACAGAAGTGGCTCTACCGGCCTTCATGAACCTCGAGGTTGAATCGTCTACGACAGCGGCTATTGCTCATTGCGTCGACTCGTTGATAAATGTGCTCGGCCCGGATCTGCAAGACTCAACCAAGTCGAGAGAGCTGATTTTGACGTTGGTCGGGTACTTTCAACATGAAGACGACTTGGAAGTGCAGAGGGCGAGCCTTATATGCTTGGAGCATCTCACATTGTATGCGCCTGGATACATGGACTTTGTCGAGTACGTCAAGACTCTGCAGCGTCATCTCAACTCAGAACACAAGGTTTTGAGGGATGTCGCTGTTGATGGTCTGCATAATTTGATGAAGAGAAACCCTTCCGATGTTATCCAAGCTGCAGATAAGGGCTTCGAGGACCAGCTCTGGCTGGTGCTTGATGCTGACCCGAGTCACGATGGGATGCGCAACACGCTCAGAAATTGGATGCGACAGACTTGTTTGTCTAATACGGCTGCTTGGCTCGCGAGGTTCCAGCATGTGCTCAAGATGACCAGACCTAAAGAAACTGTTAGGGCTGCGGTTGCCACAAAGAAGTCAAGCGGTGGTATTGATCTTCAGGATGAAGAGGTTGCTGGGTTCGCTGCTGCTGCTTCGGGTACCGCAAAGGATGATAAGGATACGCCGAGCGGTTCGGACGTCGAGCCGCTGAGGTGGCAGGTTAGCACGTTTGCTATGGATTGTTTGCATGATATATTTGTGATAATCAACAAGGACGTGGCTACCCATGGGAAGTCTCGGGCTCAGGTAGCACTGCAGAGCAAAATTGCCGATGTGGTGAGGATGGCGTTTTCGGCGTCTACTTCTGGTGTTGTGGAACAGAGGATATGGGGTCTGAAGATTATAGGGGCTGTCTTGAAGATGTTTGGAAAGATGCCCGACCCGGAGTTTGAGGAGGCCATGCTGCTGGAACAGTACCAAGCGCAGATTAGTTCGGCTTTGACGCCTGCTTTTGCTGCTGATTCTTCTCCTGAGCTGGCGGCCGAGGCTGTTGATGTCTGTGCCGGGTTCATTTCTACTGGTATTGTGACGGACGTGGACAGGATGGGCAGGATTCTCAAGACTTTGGTTAGTTCGTTGGAGAACTTTGCGACGGAGGATGAGAATGCTGGGATTGGTGATCTCAAGGGACTCAGTTCGAATGCCAGGGTCATGGTCAAGATGTCTGTTTTTGGTGCTTGGGCTGAGCTTCAGGTTGCCAGTTCGGAGCAGAAATACTTGTTGGATGTTTTGAAGCCGCATATTGGGACCTTGACGCCGCTTTGGTTGGAATCACTGCGAGAGTTTGCTCGGTTGCGTTTCGAGCCGGATATTTCGATGACTTTGGGTCCACCTTCGCTGTCTGGAAGCTTGGACACGGTTTATGCTGCGTTGAACAGAGAGACGCAGCTCAAATTCTACCAAGACTCATGGTTGAAGCTCGTTGACGCTATCGCCAGTCTTATTGAGCAGGATAGCGAATTCGTGTTTGATGCGCTTGACGGGAAGGAGGTTACCGGTCCCAATGCGAATGGCGGGTCGAGGGGAGCCGATATCAATTACCGGGATGAGCCTTTGGCATTCTTTTTTGTCTTGTTCGGTATTGCTTTTGAAGCGTTGGCTACGAAACCGGGACAGAGCGAGTCCCTTGCTACGCAGGAACAGACGCTAGCTATTTTGAAGGCTTTGAAGAAGATTCTCCATCCTAGCGTATCTGGTCATGCCATTTACAGAGAGGCTATCTTTTCCGAGACTATGGATCTATTGGATCGTCTTGTCTTGACGGAGGGTCTCGATGTCCAAGGAGTCATTGTTGAGATTGCCAGGGCTCTCTGTGTCGCCCATCCAGCAGCAAGAAAGAAGGACGAAGCTGATAATAATGAACTATCGGAAGATATCGAGCAGCTTTTCGAACTAACTCGTATCATTGTTTTGGTTCTATCAGGGTTAATACCCGGTCTCATCGAATCTTCATCCCCAGTCAGACATCAAATGACGGAAGAAGCAATCCTCTTGATTAGAACCTCCCTTAACGCGCTCGTCGACGCCGCGGAAGTTTTTCCTTCAATCATCAAAACTGATTTACACGCCTGTATCATTCATATTTTCGCAACTATCCTCGCCCATCCGCCTGCTCAGGAGGTTATTGTTCCGCAATCTCTGCCTACGCTAAAGAGATTTATTACAAGCATGTCTAACTCACGATCCGTCCCAGAGGATGGAGATCATTCGCCTACGGATATTCAACTTTTGGGATGTCTGCGCAGGTTCTTATCCATTTACCTCAAGGGACAACAACGCGAGTCACCAGCTTCTTTATCTTGCGTCAAGAATTGTCTGTTGGCACTCACGATACTCTTTACTGGAGGACAAAACCATCTAAGTGCGAATGAACCTTTGGTTGCGAGGTTTTTGGATGAATTGGTAGATTGTTTGACTGATCGAATGGTAAGTCTCTAATCCCCCTTCCCCTCCCCCTTTATCCTCTCTGACTTTTATAGACATCCAAAATCTCTTCAAACTGCATCAGATCCCTCCTCCTCCAACCAAACCAAACAGTAGCTGACCAAACCCTAATCCGTCACTTACTCCCCCGTTTAATCAATTTCGTAACAAATGTTGGTACCAATTCCGAAGACCCAGAAAATGCCCGTGCGTTAGTCGCTCAGGGACTATGTCAGTATGTTGGAACGTTGGATGGGACTCACGCGGCGGTTGCCATGGCGCTTGTTTTGCCTACTTTGTTGGCTAGGGCTTCTAGTGAGGAAGGTAAAGAAGTTTACAGAGAGACTAGTACGAGGTTATTGGAACTTGCTAGTGGGAATCAAGGGGCTTTTAGAGGGGTTGTGGTGGGTTTAAGTGAGAGTCAGAGAGGGTTTATGGAGGAGGTTATTAAGGAGGGGAGAAGGGTTGGTGAGGAGAATAAGAATAGAGGAGGGGATGGGGATGATAATGAGGGGGGTAGGCCGAGTATTGCTTTGAAGATGAACTTTGGGGGGTAGAATAACAGCGTTGTGAGAAGGGAAAGTTTATATATAGATAGAATATTGTTTGGTGAATTGAGCGTAAAAGTAATACGTAAACATATTTTTGTTGTTTTTTGTTATTTGTAGTATTCAGTTCCACGAAAACGTCCCTGTCGAATTGCATGTAAAATAAAAAGGTGGTATATTTCTATCTCTACTTCCGCTAACGTTATCGTTCCAAAAAAATTATACACGCTGTTTGTACGAGTGAAGTCATATACAAATATTTTATCATCATCAGTGTCGTTTAATTAGCAGCCAATATCTCTGCAGCCTCCGGAGCGGCACTCAAATCCAACTTGCCACCATTCCTTTTCGCTTTTTCTTTTTCTTTTTCAGCCCTTTTGATTTCTTCCTGCTTCTGATGACTCCTAAAGTTTGCATATCTCAGACTGAACAAAGCAAAGACTAACATAAAGACTATACCAAATACTGAGCGTCGAATAAGGACCCAGCGGAGACCTTCGATATCTGATTTTGCGTCCGAGTTTAACCGGACGGAGATTTTGTAGTGTATTTGTTGTATCTTTTTTTTCAAACACACTCAATTAGTATCCTTTCTTTGAAAAATGGATGGGGAAAACATACTCTACTCTCAACAGCCTTCTGCTCCTCCCTAACCGCCATCCTCCTATCATTAAACATTCCCCTCACACTATCCATAAGAGTCATCAATTCCTGATTTAATCTCTGCGTCAAAATATCAACCTCATGTTGCAAATGCGTCCTTTGCTGTCTTAAAACCTCGTCAGAAACCCTTCTGTTATTCCTTACTTCTGCCGAAAGCTCAGAACAAGCGGCACGGAATAAATAGGTCTCGTTTTCCACGTCTGATTTTGAATGTAATTTGGCTTGTGCGTCGTCGAGGTTTGAAGCTAGAATTGCGCGAATGGCTTTCATGGTTTGGATTGCTTGAGGGAGGGTGTATCCTCCTTGGGAGAGGTGTTTTACTAGAGAGTAGGAATCGAAGTGGTGGACGTAGGTATGATGTGGGAGGGGGGAGTTGAGGGAGGGTGATTGGGGGGAGGGAGGGGTTGGAGTGAGTGTTGCTGTTGGGGCTTCGGGGGTTGGTGGTGGTTGCATGTGGAGGATTTCGGTCATTGGGGAGGGTTTTTTAGGGTCGGAAGGTGGGGGGAGTTCGATTGTCTCGGGGGAGGGAGAGGACGAGGTGAGGATGGGTTGTTCTTGGGATTCTTTGTATTTTTCTCCTATGGGGGGTTTGGAGGTTGGTGACCCCTTTTCTGGATCTGGTTGGGGAGATGGAGGGGCATCTTGTGGTTGGGGAGATGGAGGGGCATCTTGTGGTTGGGGTTGAGCGGGTTGTTCTTGTGGTGATGGTGATTGGGGTGGTTCGACTCCTTTTCCCGCTCTTTTGGCAAAAGAGGGAGCTTGTAGACTTGTGGAAGGGGTTGTAAATGGTCGTAGTTGTGATGATGGCGGTGGCTTGCGACGGGTAGCTTGGGAAACTTGTGATAGAGCTGGTTCTGTCCAACGTCCTGTTGACCTGAACAGGTGTGGATAAAGAAAAGTGAGGCGACTTCCGGGCATTGTGATTCGTATGAAGGTATAAATGGGAGTAATTGGAGTAAAAGTTCAAGATTGGGAATGGGAGAGGCAATGACTCTCTTGAGGGATAGATGATAGAGCCGAGCAAAGGTGGGTCCCAAATCCGGTGTCGCGGAACCTGCTTCCCTGAGATGACGGCTCATGGTGGGGCAAGTTTTGGTGCACAGACATGGATAGCTTGTGCCTGACGGCCTTGGCTCGATAAGGTACGGATGGCATTCTTATATCCGTTTCTAACTCAATAGTTGCATATATTGTTCATCTTCACTGAATTGGAGGCCGCTCACCTTCTCAACCCCGCCAAGGTTCTGATTAAATTTCAAAAAGCCAAACCTTCCCTTTGGGAGTCAATGTTGCGAAATTGATATCTTTTTGAATATAAAGAGATGAAACATAGGTTACCAGTCAGGCTCTAAAATTGACTGACGTGTCCTTTGCAGAGAAGGTTGCCACTTGCAGCGCAGCCGCCTTTCTTATTTCGTATCCTATAAGATCGCTCCCTCATCCTTCACCCCGCTATATACCTGCCTGACCTTGAATACCTTATTTCCCCAACATCGTCAACCTATCAAATTTCATTTTCTACAAAAAAAGAGAAAAAAAGAGAGAGATATAATAAGAAGACCACAATCTATCTTCACTGGGGATTCTTTACCCCATCATTATCAACATGCGTTCCCTTTCCACTTCTGCCCTTTTCGGGCTCGCCCTCCTCTGGTCACCCTCAGTCCTCGCCGCCCGACCAAGAGATGCCATCCTCCTCTCAGAAGTCCAATCCCTCACCCTCCGCCCAGCTTCCATGACAACCGGCCGACGCACCTCCCCAGTACCTCAACTCAAATGCGTCCCTCCCAATTCACCCATCTGTCGTCTCCCTGACGTCTCAGACATCCAAACCATGCGCTGTCGCAATGCTGGCTCCTCATACACTTCTCAAGACATCCAATGGTCTTGCACAGCTACCATGCCTTCTACTCTCAAACTCGGCACCACAAATGTCATTTGTGAAGGCTACGACTCGCCAGATGATGTCTACGTCCTCAAGGGTTCATGCGGGGTAGAATACACACTCAGTTTAACAGACGAAGGAAGACACAAGTATCCAGACTTGAATCGTGGATGGGGATGGGGCAAGAGTAACAGCAATTCATACGACGGAGAAGCAATGGGCGCTGATGGGTATATCTTCTGGGTCATTTTCACTGCTGTGGTGATTTGGATTCTTTGGGGGGCATGCTTCGGGACCAAAAGAAACGAGGCAAGGACAGCTGCGCAGGGAAGGAGGACAACAAGAGACGATGCGCCTCCACCTTATAGTGAAAGGTGGGATCAGCCGAGTTCTTCGTCTTATACGAGAACCGCGCAGCAGCAGCAAAATGCGGGATGGAGACCTGGGTTTTGGAGTGGTATGGCTGCTGGTGGTGCGGCTGGGTATGCGGCTGGTGCGAGGGGTGCAAGAAATACTGATAGTTATACGAGGACGGGGACGGGGTTGTTTGGGAGCGGTGGGACGAGGGAGCAGTATTATGGGGGGTCGTCGAGGGCTGATAGCCAGCATGAGAGTACTGGGTATGGTGAGACGAGGAGGAGGTGAGGATATTCTAGGGTGATGAGTCTTGTATTATTGAGGTGGGTACATTGATATCAACACCGCTCATTGTTGAGATTGCATAATTCTATCTTTTTAACATATCCACGATTTAGTTGGTGGGAAATTCATGCACGAGCGTTGAACAATCAGTGAGTTACTATGTGTGTGAGGACGTCTAAATTTGCTAGACCAGGTGTAAAACGTAGACTAAATAATTCATTTTGACCTGTTTCACATTGATTTAAATCCTTGGATTTTACATTATTCTATTTTCCATGTCAAAGAATCGTGAGGTATGATATTCGTCAGTTGAGGGTTAGGGACACAATTAGGCCGCCAAACGTCATTCAAAAAAAAGTCGCGAAACTCACTCAAACTCAACTCCACCCCCACCATCACCAACTTTGTCATCTTCACTCACTTTCCTTCCCACTCAAAAAAAAAAGAGAAGAAAAAAGGAAAAAATACCAATTTTCACAAAATTCAAAATGCACGAGATCATCACAATCCAACTAGGCCAAAAAGCCAACTACCTAGCCACACACTTCTGGAACACCCAAGAATCATATTTCACCTACTCAGACGACCAGTCCCCCTCCCCAATAAACCACGACATCCACTTCCGACCCGGTCTATCCCCCTCCGACAACTACAAAACCGAAACTTTTACCCCCCGAACCTTAATTTACGATCTCAAAGGAGCATTCGGTACCCTTCGTAAACTCAACGCTTTATATCAACTCGAATCCAACGACGATGATCCCTCTCATATCTCCCGGACATCTTCCCTATGGCTACCTACCCATCAACCAATCCTTCATCAATCCCATCCTCCTATCCCTGCCTCCCCATACACCACGGCTTTAGACCTCGGTGTAACCCCTCCAAAACTATCTTCCTCCGACATTAAATTCTTTTCCGATTACAACAGAGTTTATTATCATCCACGGAGTATCCTCCAATTAAACGACTATGAATCCCAAAGCACCATTCAACCCTTCGAGTCCTACTCTACAGGAGAAGATTTATTCAAAGAATTAGACAAGGAACATGATATACTCGATCGGGATCTTCGTTCCTTTCTTGAAGAATCTGATGCCCCTCAAGGAATCCAGCTATTCACTTCGTTGGATGATGCATGGGCTGGGTTTGCATCAAAATACCTAGAACGGATTAGGGATGAAGTCGGAGGGAAAACTGGGGTATGGGTTTTTGGATTGCAGGAAAAAGGGAATAGGGGGAAGGGATTACAGAATAAAGTTAGGGGGTTGACGGAGGTTTATAGGAATGCTAGTGTGGTGGTTGATTTGGCTTTGGCGGAGGGAGGAAACAAGAGTATGTGGGAAAGAACGGGGGTGATAACTGCGGGGATAGAAAGTTGTTTATTGGGGACGAGGTTAAGGGATGGAAGTAAGAGGATTGGGATGGGGGCGTTGGGGGATAATTTGAATGCTTTGGGGGGACAGAGGATTGTGGGATTGGGGATGGGATGGGAAAGGGTGGAGGAAGGGGATGAGGGAAAGGGGGATTTTAGGTTGAGGAAGAAGGGGTTGGGGGAGGAAGAGGTTAGGGAGGGGGTTAGGTTGGGGATAAGGTTTGATCCTGTTGATGGAGGGAGGAAAGGAAGGAGGGGAAGAGGGAAAGAGGAGGACGAGGAGAGAAGGGTGTTTAGTCAGGTTGTTGGGGTTAGAGGGTATGAAGAGGATGAGGAGGAAGAGAGAGTGGAAAAAGATGAGATGGGGAGGAGGATGAGGAGGAGTGCGTTTGAGCCTGTTACTACTAGGTATGTTATACTTCTTTGCAGTGATGGATTTCTGTGAGAGAGATTTGCTAATATCTGTGCAGTTGGACTACATCACTTGCCTTTCCGATTTTGGACAGTTTTCCAGAGGTTTTTACGGATGAAAATGATGAGGGGGTAATGAATGCGGTTAGCATCACTACCAGTCTTTCGGCGGACTCGTCAATCTATAAGCGACTCAAGACACTACGGGAAAACACAATCTCGTCCATTGCTCTAGAGGATCGCGAGACATTGGGTAATGATTTGATGGAGATAGCGGATGAGTATCATGAGGGATGGTCAAGTGGGAGTGATGATGGTGAGGATGATTAGTTCCGACTGTCTTGGGTTTTTGTAAAATATATATATATTTCGAGAATCCGAGATACAATGAATCCGTGCTGTTTATGAAAGAGACAAATATTTTGAGCGGCGTTATTCGAGTTCGTACTTGGTGTTGTTAGTTTATCTGAATGAAACAGAAAACGTTTAAAAGGAGAGAAAGGGAAAAAAGAATAACTAATTGAAAAAAATTAACTGAAGTGAGGCTCGAACGTCAAACTTCCAGGTCCAGCCCTGAGCCTTACAATGCATAGTGGCAAACCCTGCTGTGCTTTCCTCCCTGTGACTGCCGAGCCATTCTATCCTCACCTCAGTCGAATTATTGACCGGAAATTTTGGTTCATATACCCTCGTGCTGCCTTTGAGAGGGACTCGGTCCCATTTTACTTTACTTATACTTCTTTGGAGCAGAGAAAACATATCTTTGTTTATTCAATATTTTGTAAAAGTTTTATATTCGCTTTCCTATTTTATACTCATTTCAAACTCTCCTTTCAAATATGATAGATACCAACATGCTACGCTGTTATGAGAGAGAGAGAAGAAAAACCCCATTGACAACCAACCATAAAACACCATCCTTGCAGCATGCTTTTCCTTCATCCCCTCCTTTCAACACCGCTTGATCCCTCACTCCAAAATACATGATATCATATAATATACAACAGCCAAACTTTTTGAAACAAGTCCAGCAACAAACTTAAAACCCCCAAAAAGGGAGAAGTCCCCTCAGAACCCATGAATCGAATTCCCTCCCTTTCTCCATCCACTAGTAGTACTTGTTCCTGAAGAGCTCTGATGAGAAGGAGGAGCAGGAGGAACAACACCACTAGTCCTATACTTTACCGAACCACCAAACGCTTCCCTCACACTCATTGGTTCCCTCTGTTCAGCTGTAGGCATCAACCTAGGCGACGAATGATACGGTAATACACTCTTCCTCGACGACGACGATGACGCTCTCTCAGCAACAAAAAGCCCCCCACCAGCTTTTCTAACCTCCTTCAAAATCTCCTTCAACTCATCATCATCATTCGTAATCTGAGCTCTAATAAACCTCATTCTAGCTTCCTCCCCACCATTCTCCATCGATTCCTTCTCCAACAACTCTTGCATAACCGGTTTTCTGGGGACATATTCATATTTATCCAATTTCGGCGGGTATTTCTCTGGTTTTATCGATTGGTCCAATTTTGCCAGGTTGCCTTTTTGTAATAGCCCATTAATATCGATTGATTCTCCGTGCGGGATTGGGATTGGGTTAGAAGGTGTAACGCAGTCCATATCTACTTCTTTTCTCAAGACAGTATCAATATCTACTGCTGAAAAAAATGCGCAAGATTGAGGTAAATCATCTATTCCGACTTGTTGAGTAAACATGACGCGGGTCCATAGGTTGGCAACCTGTAAAGCCATGGCGGCTCGGTATTTGTCGTGTTCTTTGACTAGATAACGGATTTCGTCGTGGACGGTAATGGCTAGACGAGCTTCGATATTAAAACGACGGATGAGATAGTCCATTGAGACGATTAATAGGTGAAGGTAGTCGACGCCGCTGGATTGGATGGCCCAGTTGATGCGGGAGGTGAGATAGCCTCCCTTGCTGATGAACTTGCTGTTTAAGGCTTGGGTGATTCCTGCGCCGAGGACGGGGGTTCGGGGTCGTTCCTGTTCGGCAAACTCTTCGAGCTTGTTGAAGACGAAGGATTCGGTACCGCCGCGCCAAAAGGGACGTCTGTGGAGGATTTTACGGGTTGTTTTGGTTCCCTTTGTGGTGGCGTAGAGCGTGCCTGCGATTTTCAGGGTTTCTACTTCGCTGAGGGTTGGGTTGAATTGGCGAAGAAGCTGGGCGGCGAATTTAAGGCCAGCACCGTAGATACGACCGTAGTTGAAGACCTTGGCATTGTTGCGGGTGATTCCCAGGATGGAAGCTGTGCGGCTGTGAAGATCTGTACCGGCGGCCTTGGTGCCTTCTAATGTCATGAAGCCAATGGCATTGCCTCCGTGGATTTTGAAAGTGGCGTCACCGACGACGGATGCGATCCAGAGCTCCTCTGAGTCTACATCTGCGCCGACAAATACGTAGCCTGGAGGAGCACGTACCATGGCTTTGAGCTCGGAGCCGACGCGGTTCTTCTTTGCGTTGGACGCCGTCAACCAGGTGTTTTCCACTGCACGTCGTGTAATGGTACCCATTGGAATGACTTGTGGTAGGATGAAGCCAGGAATCGGTATCGAGTCCTCATCAGTTCTCCCCATCGACTCCATGGCTTCCTCTGATAAATCTGCCTCCGTTGCCAAACTTGTTGCGTCCGTTGCAGACTCCGTGCCGATCTCCGTGGATTCTGTCGCCGTTGCCAAAGACTCTGTCTCAGGAATCGGTATCGAGTCCTCATAAATTATCCCCAACGACTCCATGACTTCCTCTGATAAATCTGTCTCTGTTGCCAAAGACTCTGTGTCTGTTGCGGACTCCTTGTCTACCATCCTTGCCCCCATCTTTACCGCCATTGCCTCAATTTCTTCTTCTGTTGGTTCAATTTCAGCCTCGGCCGTCTCAGTAGTAGCAGAGGTCTGAAGCTCCGTCTCGTCCCGTGTCTCCGGCTTAGCGGGCGTCCAGCCCGGGAGATCATTCTCATACACGACCAATTGGTTCATGATTCTGTCCCGGGCGCTGATCCAGTATGAGCAAGAGGCGTTCATCTCCAGAGCCTCCTTGGCGTATGAATACTCCGAGTTCAATGTGCCGTTTTCAAAATAAACAAGATAGCTCTTGGCCATTGGATTGACACACCGAGCTGAAGGACCATCCTTATGCGGTAGCTTAAAGTAGACATGGTCCAGGTCGTCCCTGAGATACAAAATCTTCTCGTCACTCATATCGCACGGCAGCATCTGTGCGGCCGTGTACTTTTCGCTCTCATTTCGGGGAACCATAAACGTCCAGCCGTAAATCTCAGACCACACGAGAGGATATCCATCCCAGGACAATCGAAGAAGTAAAGGCGCTGTTCTCACCCGAACGGAGATGTTGATGCTGTCACGGTCGCTAGTTTGATGCAGATCCTTGAACCACTTGGGCTCGCCTGGTAACTTTTGGTTTTTACACTCTACCAGAGTGTCGTCCGGTTTCTTCTTTTTTTTATACCTGGTTTCCTGAATGGACCAGTCCAGCTGCTTTAGCCAAGGGTCTGCGTTGTACTTTTCGGGCTCTTTCTTCACTTCTCGAGCCTTTTTAGCGAGCGCAATCAAGCGATCCTTGATACCTTTCGCAAGGTTATTGTATGTGGCCTCCGCATTTGCGATGTATGCATCCCACTTTTTGTTAACGGGAAGAATGACGGAGGCGAGATGTCTTAGGGCTGCAAAGCTGACGGGATGCGGGCAAGTATCCAGGAAATTGGGAAGTACCATCTGATAAACCCGATGTGTGACGACAACGTCGGCAGCGCAGTAGGTTAGAAGCTCATCAAGGTCTCTGTTCACACCATCCCTGTCCAGCTCGCCAAAAGAATTTCGTATCTCCTTGTCAATTGTCAAGCCGAGGTGGAATTTGGCAACGTCACGCAAAGAGTTGATGGAGCTCCTTTCGACCCAAAGTTCCTCCTCTTCGGCAGAAAACGCTCCGCTGTTGAGCAATTCCACCAGCTTCACATCGCTCGCTTCCTTTGTTATTTTCTCGCGGAGTTCCCTGTTTTTCTTGTGCTTCATCCAGGTCGGGCGTTGTTGTGAGCACATGCCGTTGACGGCCACATGCAGCGACATGGTATCGAGGAAAAAGTTTCTCGATTGCGACAAGTCGTACTCTTCTAATATCCTCGCCCGGTCGTAACCGATATTATGTCCCACGACAATCCTTCCCTTGGTCGGGTCTCCCAGAGGTATTAGTTGCTTTTTATTCTCCGTCTCGCCCAACAACCACGGCGACAGCCACGCATACCAAGCGTCTGGTGTCGCAGCGCATGCCATAACAGCAAACTGATTGTCTTTCCACATGACCTCAGTATCAAAGGCTATAAAATTGCCTTCAGGAGCCTCCACGGCCTCTGGGAGACGGGTGTCTGGATAATATTTTGTCCAACCACTTTGTCGTATCCATTCCTTCGGTTTTGGTGGAAGATTCGATCTCGCAAATTCTTTTGCGTAGGAAAGAAAAGGCTCGGCTGCATCCAAACCCAGTTTGTAAAAGTGTTCATCAAGGGTAGTGCCGGCGAGGGGTGGCAGATCGAATGCTATGGGATCCGAGGTGTCGTTGACCTTGCCCAGAAGGTCGTGTCGTCGCAGGTGATCCTCTGCAAGTTTGACAAGTTCCGGGGACGGTTTTGAGGTGTCCTCGGGGGAGGGGAAGAGCTGTTGGTAAAGGTGGGAGCTCAACTGCTGTACACCGATCTCGTTGTGACGGGCAGTACATGGGACGGCTAAAGTGTCGTCGTCTCGTTGGGATGTCCATCGTCGCGATGAGATGGTAAAAGAACGAAACGACGTCAGAGGGCGCAGATAAGAACGACGAGCTGCGGCGCGGTGTTTTGCAAGTCGAACAAAGCTGGCGACCGGTGCATCTCCTGCCGCGAAACCGCGGCAAGAGAGCATCATCCTATTGAAATAAAATTTTGGTCGAAAATGTGTTGGCGCATTCAAGTCATGGTTTTTTCCCCTTTGTTGAATGCCGATCACAAAAAAAAAAAAAGTCGATTTGCTGGGGTTATTTTTTTTTTCCTTTGGCGGGACCAGGGCCTGTACCATGTCTGCGGGGGTGTCTCACGGCACTGAGAAACAGGGCCCGCACGTCCCGCCCGCAGCGAACAATTCCAAACCCCGCATGGCGGCATGATTGGATTTGGGGGTCATGCAGTCTTCCGCTGTGCGAGTCGTGATTCAAACAAGATGTTTGGATGGAGTGGATTTTAAGCTTTCCCATACACGTGGGGGTACAAAGTAAGAAGTCCATGACAGCCTCCAGTAATTAATCGATGACCTTTTGCGGAGCATTTAAAGTTTACACCACATAATCTATATAGACATTTCCCGTTTCACCAGGTCCCGTCATTTTGGCTGTCCGACGAGGGAACATTTCATCCAAGAATCTCCAACTCATCCCAAAAGGGAATTATTAAACAGAGTGTAAGGCCCCAAAAAATGGACGGAGATTTCGGAGTCCCGGAAGCCAACAACTTTTTTTTTGCCCCCCGAAGGACATTTGCTCACATCAGAAAACTAAAAACTGACGATAGGAAAAGGAAAAAAAAGGAGGCCCTTGCATGTGCATTTCATTTTTTTGGAGGAGCTCGGATTGGTTCGATTTTTTTGGTCCTCGGCACCGATGGTCGTGTTGCATGTCCAAGTGTGCCAGTGTGTCGTTGTCACTCTTTCCCATTTAAGGGATCCAATCGAATAAAGAGACGAGTCCAGCCCGCCTCGTCCTTTCCATCTCTCTCTTTCCTGCCATTTTATTGCCGGTGTCAATGCAGTTTTGTTGTATTAAAACCGTGATGTCCTTATGCCCCACTGGGGGTCGATGAAGCACGCTGAAAGAGACTTTTTCTCTCTTTTTTCTTTTCTTTTTGGTTTCTTTTCTGTTCGAATTTCCTCCTCCTCCCTTCGCCCCTTTATCGATAATCTACGAACCACGGCATCGCTATCGCTATGAGCGACAGGTTGAACCGCTTCTTCGATAGAAGCCATGATGACTTCTTCGACTCCTTCGAAGGTACGGGCTTTTACATGGGTTTTCTTTCTGCCCCTAGGAAAAACGACCTTCACCCTTCACACTCTTTTCATCAGTCTCAATCTCGGGCATTCCATGGTCTAACCACCACACAAGATCCTGCAAACCTCGAGCTTCCTCGTCCGCTGCAACATCGACCTTCGATGCCTTCGGATCCATTGCCCTCCATAAGGTCGTTGTCGGGGACATCCGGTGTTGCTTCAAATATGCGCTTCTTTCAAGACATGCCCAGCTCGTCACCTGCTTTTCCACAGGCGTCGCAAGCAAACCAAACTTATTCGTCGCTCCCAGATTACTCACGACCACTGGCACAACTTGGTGGGAGTCAGCAGCAGCAACAGCAACAGCGGCAACCGCAGGAACCGCCCAGAACTGACATGTTCGCGGGACCCGGACCCACTTCTTCCATCGGTGCTTCCCATAGGCCGACACCGACGGCCGCTTCGACCTCACAACGCCCCGACCATCCCAACTTGTCACAATCATCAACAAACCTATTCCGGCCCTTGACTGCATCTACAAATCCGCCACGCGAACTGAGCTTGCCCACTCTCACTCTTCTTCCTACACCTGTCGACCGTCGCGGTTCTTATGCCCCCACCACCTTCAATAGCACTATTCCCAACGACGACTTCCACCTGAACCAACTCGTGAGCCGCGATTTCTCGAGCCCCTCCAATCCCTCTGCATCCCCTCGCCTTCCTTCCTTCAACTTTACCACTTCTCTCCCGCCACTCAATCTTCCGCCGAACCCCCGCCCTCGTCTACGCGACCCACCAGCCCCAAGCAGAGATCTACGGAGCGTGTTGGGAGGCGATAGCGATTCCGCCGACTCTGACAGCTCTCGAGAATTTTCTTCCGCCATGCCACGGTCAAGAGGAGTAAGAAGATTGACATTAACGCCACTATCTGTGCACGCCGTAGCGTCCTCTTCAACTTCAACTGCTGCAGCCCGTAGACACAGCCCATCGACACAGAAAAGCAACTCCTCGGCAAAGAAGCGAAAATGGTCAGAGGAGGTTGAGGAGGCGAAGCCCTCCATCACTGAAGATAGCGACGTCATAGACCTGGTCGACAAGGAGGAAGTGCCCGAGAACTTGCGCAAGGAGAAGAATTGGACCAAATTGCGTGATTTTACATGCATTATCTGCTATGAGGAAGTCACAGATCTGACAGTAACGTTTTGTGGTGAGTTTGTTTTGAAAGAGTATGTTTGGTCAGTTACTAATTGTTCTTTGCAGGCCACATGTTTTGTGCCGGCTGCTTACACAGCGCTCTTACAATTGATCCTCAGAGACGAGTCTGTCCCGTGTGCCGGCAAAAGGTGGACAGAGACCCCGGGCAGGGCGGTTCCTTTGGTCCGCGAGCCAAGGGATACTTTCCTCTAAAGTTGAAACTAATGAGCAAGCAAGAGATGGAAAAAAGAAAAAGAGCACAAGCTCTGAGTAGTCAAAATGATAGTATCATTTGACAGGAGGCTCTTTCGTTTTTTTTTTCTGCATGAAGCACAATTTTCGGCTTCGTATAATAAGGCATCAAGATGGCCTGATGACTTTCTAGGGTATGATCATATTTTTTTCGAGAAGCAAGGGGCACCATGGGGACACATTGCAACACGGAGTTTTCAGCATCGGGTTGGGAGCGAAAGATTCATTTGGTTTTTGGTACGGGGCGTCACTTATGACTTTCTATCACGAGCGCAAGTTTTTTTTTTGATGAGACTGCAGCGTGGTATGCATATCACAAAAAAAGAAGAAAGGGGAACAGAGGGGGCAAGCGTCGATACAGCGGAGGGCCGGAGGGGGTAATTGGAAGAGTTTCAGTGGAAGGGAGCTTTGATGGGAATCAATGGGGAAGCTTTTCTATTTTTGTTGTCAGATTTTGTAAGCTGTTGTTGGTTTTTGTTTTTCTTTTTTCTTCTTCTCCATTCTTGTTGTTGTGGCTGTTTTTTTGAGTTACTATATACCCCGTCTCCTACTCTTTTTTTTCTTCTTATTTTAGACTCCTTTTTTTCGACTCTCTTGTCTTGATCGTTGTAGACCAAAAAAAAAAAAACCGGGAGGTGGTTGATGCATGCAAAAATTGATGACGAGAGGAAATTGTGGAAGGGGGTTCTGTACGAGTGATTGACTGATTTTTTATTGATTTTCATTAAAGCGAACTTTTTGTTGTTTGGCTTGTATATTAATTAGATAGTGATTGAGCATGTTTGTGTTGTGTAAAAGATTATGACAAAAATCAGATGGAAAAAATCAGATGGAAAAAAAAGAACATCATGGGTTGATGACGATGAACGCCTTGCTTGACTACCGACTTTTTGTTCTTACAATAAAATATGCATAAAACAAAACACACCGAAAGGCAAATCAAACATCTTTCTTTCCCAATGCCTTTCCTTCCCTCGAGAATCACAAATTACCACCGCCTATTCCACACTACTCTTTTCAGATCCCTCTCATATCTCTTTATTCCCCTTTCCGTTCTCATTCAACCTACTACTCAGTGAAACAAAGTAGCATTTACCCTCGGTCTCTCTGTAGGTACTTGATCTTCCTCAAACTGTAATAAATTCGTCAGCATCATTTCATCACTTCACAAGAAAATAAAAAAGAACTCACCTCCAAAAACCCAGTAGCACTAATCAACAACATAAACGCCTCGGCCAACTCCTCAATCCTCTCCTCCAACATCCACTGAGCCTCATTATACCTATTATTTATCCCCTTAATCGTATTTGTATTCCCCCCACCTCCATTCCCCACAGTACCTATTCCCGCGCTCCTCTTGAGCGTATGCACAACCAACATCCGATGCATCGTCAAAAACTTTCTTCCCTGCAAAACATTATGTGCTCCCCTCGCCAAGACCGCCGCTCCAATAATCCTCGCCAGCGCAACAAGTAGAGCATAATGTTTTTCCAAAGCTTTAGTATTGGCCGGATTAATCTCCAATTCAGGATCCGCGGCAAAAACCTGAGATTGTTCCAAATGATGAAAGAGATTAGCTTGCAAGACATATTTTGCTCCTGATCTAGATTGGCATAGCTGAAGGAGTAAAGCCAGTTTTGCAGAGGTGTATTGTTCTGCTGCTTCTTTGAGGGATGATGTATCTCCGGAAATAATGGCGAGCCATTCGATTAGGATTGATTTGAGTGAATTGACGAGGACGTTGATGAATCCTAAACGGTTGAGGAGATCGATTACGTTGGAGATGTTTTCTCCTCCTCCATCGTCTGCGGAGCGGGAGAGGTGCACTAGAGCGGTAAGAAGAATCATGGCTGCGGTTTGACAGTTTGTATCGCTGCCTAGGGCGTCGTCGCAGATTACGTTTAGGAGACGCTCGCCGTGGACTTGAATGGCTTTGAGGGTCTTGGCGCGGGCGTTTGCGAGGCTGGCGCTGCGGGTGTGGTCTTGGTCTACGACGCCGGTTAGGTAGCGGTAGCAGATGCTGTAGTAGATGCCGCGGAGCTCGGCGCTGCCGGTGCATTTTCCGATGGAGTTGAGGCAGATTTGGAAGAGCTGGAAGAGTTTATCGCTTATGAGGTTTCCGACGGAGTGTTTGTCGCTGCTGTTGTTGTCGGAAGGGTCGACGTCGTCGGAGAAATCGAGTTTGTAGAGGAGGACTTTGGAGACTCTGGCGAGCTCATATGCTTCTGCTGGGCCGAGGGAGTTTACAGACTCTAGGCTGGGCAGGATGGCTTGGAGAGCTTGGAGGAGGAACATCATCTTTGGGGTACCCTTGATGTCGTTTGCTTCAAACATGACGAGTAAAAGGTTTGCCCAGGCTCTGAGGAGTTTGAGTCTGGAGGCGCTAAACATGCCGCGGCGGTTGCTGAAGCTGAGAAACTCGACCAGGAGGGCTTCTTCCCTTTCGACTTCCTCCAGGGCTTCGATCTTAAGGAGTGAGAGGGTGTCTTTGAATTCGTTTCGCTTGAGCTGGATGCATTCCTTAACCTTTCTAGTGTTGTATTGCAGCCCGGCGTCTGGATGGACCTCGGCACAGGGGCTCAAGTCTAATTGTTCGTAGTACTTGAAGGTCGGGGTGCCAACGTCGTCCCACTGAGCCTCGGGGTTGAGAAAATCAAAAAAGTCAAAGATGTTGGGCGCGGTCAAGGTTTGCTGGTTCTCGAGGGTGATCTGTCCCGCAAGAGCATCGAATATCCGTCGCTTAATCGTGGGTATCCGGTTCTGCGAAACGCTGCATAGCTCCTTGCCGATGTACTCAAAGATTATGGCGCGCGCACCGAGATAATCAATGTATGCGACAGACGCGGCCGAGAGGAGGAACTCGGGGTTGATTGCTTCGAGATCGTCCCAGGCGAGAGCGGGCTGGATCTGGATCTCTCTCAGGAGCATGTGGAACAGGAAATTCGTTGTTCGCAACTCGTCCATAACCAGAGTTGCCGACAAGGGTGATTTCCACAGCAGCTGGAAAATTCGCAAGATCTTGTGCTTTAGAGTGACCAGATAGCCGCGCACGCCTCGCTCTTCCTGGTAGACAGAAAGCTCAATAACAACGGTGAGCAGGCTGTGGAACAGTGATTTTTGCAGGTCGAAGGCGCCTCCTTGCTCCACGCTGAGTCCAGTAAGCTCGCAGTGGAAGCCCAAAAGCAAATGTGCGATGGTGGGTTGATCTGGGGTGGCCTTGAGGGATTCGTAAAGGAAGTCCAGAATGAAGTTTTTAATAATATAATTCTCTGACCCGGCCTCCTGAGCTGGGTCAATGGGGGAAGAGATATCAGCAGCTAGAGACGCGGCAATGATTTCTCCCTCGCCGTTTCTCTCAAGCTGGACAATGGCCTTGTTTCGGTGTCCAGGTCGCCCAATCTCAGGGTTCCACGCCGAAATGAGTTTGCTAGAGACCGAGATCTTTTCCAGCAGCTTCAAGCAAGCGAGAGTCAACTGGTTGTGACCAAGATTGCAGTACTTTCCCAGATCAACCACCAAAGCCAGATGATTCAAGATACCATCCTCAAACGAGGTCGAGGCGGGATTCGCAGGACTCTTCTTTCGATGCTCCGAATTCGCCTTGATGATGGGCCGCACGAGATGGAGATAGGTCTCTTGGAGCTCAAGAACCTTGATCATAACCTGGACAGCCCGCTGAATGCTCAACACAAGAGGCGAGTCCGGTGAGGCACGGCTAAGCGACATTTGGTCTTGATGGATTGTGCTGACCAAAGCATTGACGGCCAAATCATTAAACATCCATTCCATGACGCGAGCGAAAGGGTGAAGACGGACGTATGTTGCCAGATCGGTCGTGGTCATGGCCTTGTCAATTTCAACGTTGGTTTCGTTGCCGAGAACGATGAGGTCTTCGTTGAACGTTTCCAGACAGACCAAGATGAATTCCAAGCAGGACAGGCGCAGCATTCTAAGCTGGGCTGGGTCAAGAATTTCCTTGGATTTTGAAAACACATTGATCACATAGTCAACATAGGCCTCCACGCCCGGTGTCCGATGGGCGCGCCCAAGGTCTTCCCCAAAGGGCAGCGTATCGTTGAGTCCATCCGATGACGCGTATGGGGCAGCCAAAGAAGTCATCAGCTGAACAAAAGCATTTGGCTCTTCAAACCCGATGCTCAGGTCTTTGAACACGGCATCCATCCGGGCCTGTGCCGTCTGCGACTGTATATGGTACGAAACACGCTGCGGCGGTTGTGCTGCAGGAAGTGGTGTACGGTCCACAACAAGCCAGTTCTCTGTAAAAGTCCACATGAGCTCACTAACCGCAGCGTCCTTGTCGACCAACATTGCCTGAAGACCGTAAAAGCAGCAAGCCCGCAGCCGAGGAGGCACATTGGCACTCGCGAGCTTGAAAAGCAGATCTACGATATTGTAATCGAAAATCATCTTTTTTCGAGCAATTTCGCTCTCTGCCGCAAGCTTCGCAATCAGCCGCAAGTAGCACTCCAGCATCATGGCCGACTCTGGTTCTGCTTCGGCTTGCTCCCCGCCAGGCTTACTAGGTCGGTGCACTTGTATCTGACTAGGGCTCGACCTCTCGCTCAACTTCACGGTAAAATAGTCAAGCTCCTTCAGAATTTGGCCCCACGTCAAAGACTGAGACCGCTTCATCTTTCCAGAGGCCTGATGACCTTCGTCGAGCAAAAATGAATGGGCAGCAGTCGCGCACTCCTCGTTACAGGCGAGACATTGGAACATTTCGCAGAATGCGCTCACAAGAGGTGTTGACGCTTTGGTTGATGCCCATTGCAAGAATCCAAACAGCGCGCTGTCTGGATCTTCAAAGAAGGTGATTGCGGCGTCAGGTCTCCCCTCGTAGGCATATGAAATGATAATTAAGAAACGCTCGAGGTCCAGGTCCTGCTCATGTGTCTGGCTAAGTTGCCGTTGCTCGTCCTCCTCCGTCTTCAAAGTTCGGACAAGTTCAGGCAGATTTGTGATGACAGCATCGATAAAAACCTCGAGGTGTACCATCAGGCTCTGCTGGAAGAAATGGCTGAAAAGAAAAGTGTCGGACTGCAACGGGGGAGCCTTTCGTTGTAACCACTGGCGCATACCCAGTCGTGATGGGTCTTGCCATTCCTCAGTCTTGCAGTCGGCCGCCACGGCAAGGACGAAGTCAAAGGCACCCTCCTTTAGCGAATCTGCAAACATTTTGGCCCTCTCGTCGAATTCGCGGTCCAGATCGATTCCCCTCAAGTCGAACAGGGTTTCGTCCTGGTAGAAGCCGGTATATTCGGCTATCCACCAGGCGCGGAAAGCAGCCCCAAGGTATTGGATAGCCCAGGTTTCGTTGTCTCCAGGCCTGCAAACAACCGAATTCAACTGGCGTGCTTGTTGAAGATCTTGCATTCCATCGGTTGAGCCAAAGACAGTGATATATGCCGCCATTACAGGGAAATAGTGAACAAGAAATTGATCGTACTTTTCGGTCTTTTTCAAGAATTCAATAAACTGCCTGAAGTCGTTGGCGTCGGCTTGGCGCTTCTCGATGGCGGCGTGCAATATGGCAGCAAGACACTCGTGCTGCTCGACGAGACTGGATTTGGAGAAATCAAAGGTTTCTTGACTGTCGGGAGTCTTGGATAGATTAACCTGCTCCAGAACATTGCGCGCCGCCGCTCTCTCAACGATGCTCTGCAGCATTGTCCTGACGCTCTGCATGGCCTCCATGCATCTCTGGATGATCTTTTTTGTGGGAGTCCCGGTTGTTGGTGCTCCTCCGCGCGCAACACAAAAGATTTTGTCCTCAACGGCGGCGCCAAAGGCATCCTTGAGAGGCTCGTCCAGGTCCTCATCGTTGGAGACCTCAATGCAGAGGCGCATGCAGTCGAGAAGGAATCTGCGCTCCTGGTGGAATCGAATAACACCGCACTCCCACAATGGACGGCTCTGCGATTCCGGATCTCCCTCGGCGACACAGTCCAACAGAATTCTACCGGCCTCGAACTCGTCAAGATCTAAGTCGTCGGCGATTTTGAGCGTCTCATTGACGAATTCATCGTTGACTTTGTACTCGGCATCGGGAGTCTTTACTATTTTGTTAGTTCCCAGTGATGTTCTGTTGGCTGAGTTCCGTGGTTGTTTGTCAAGCAGCTTCCGAAAGGCTTCGGTATGCGCCTCGAGCAACGCTTCGAGTGTTTGTAGGTTATCGAGACGGTGTTGGCGGACAGCAACTAGCTCGGCGTGTAGAGCTTGCAGCCCTTCGAGCGGGCGAAAGTCGGACATAGTTATCGACGTGTAAAAGGAGAAAATATTCGAGTTCGGAGATGGACGAGACGGGAGAGGGTTGGTCAGGGTGGTAAGGTAAAGTCGGTACAAAGATGCGAACGGGTTCTCAATGCATCGTTTTGTGATGGTCGCGACCTCGTTCCCGATATTGGAAGGTGTCGGAAATCCTGTGATAAATGGTCGTAACAATTGGAAGAATAGCTCCTCCAAAAGTATGTTTCGTGATTTTTTCGAAAGTCGCGAGAAAAAAAATTGTCGATGAAATCGGTACCTGAACCTTTGCAACGTCCCGCGCCGGGTGTTTGGAGGGTGTCAATTGGCGCCAAATCCGCTGTAGTCAACAACAGAAATTAAGGCGGTGAGATTCTGCCACATTTGAGTGAGCAACGCGCTTCATTGAAGGTGGTCATAGCTTCTTGCAGGAACCTGGGAAGCGCGCGCTGGTATTCGTACGATCTACTTGCTTGGCAATTTTACCCATGCTTCTGCTGAGCTTGTTGTTGCTGCAGAATCCAGCCTCGTCTGGGATGAAAAGCAATCAATAAAAACCGCTTTTCTTTTCTTTTTTCTCTTTTGTTAAAATTCCAATCTGATCTCAGGTCCTTTCTGAACTTTTTATGGGATTATTAGCTCCGTAATAATTTTCCTGTATTTAATTTCTATTTTCTATGTCTTGCCTTTTCGTCCCCTCCAATACCGTTTGCCCGAATGTGCCTGCCTGCTGGGCCAGTCAATGACTATCTCAAACCATTAAATTCATTTCCAAATACCAAACTTGGAATTGAATTGGAGCCTGAATTAAACTTTTCAGGTTGCCATGGTGGACATTTTTTATCCAGGCCTTTCAGGTTCCTCTCACACCAACATCTCACCTCTACCTCTATCCGTACCTCACCTCAGAACCCACCCGAATGGTTGGTACGCAAAGACTCGCCATGGCGCGTACTAGGAACAACGACAACAATGAACCCCTCAACTTTAGGGAAATCGCCGGGAATCTTACCGGCGCAGTCGCCAAACGAAATCAAGCTCTCGATGCTTTGTTGACATATTTCAGAACTGTTGACAAAGGGGGCTCTCAAAGCCAGAGACAACAACACAGCCAATTCGATGACAAGTCTTATCATGTCATATATGAGGCCCTGTTCCGCTGCACCTTGTTGGAGAAGGAGGGATATTTTGCTGCCAAAAAGACACCAAAGGCCCTCTCGACTGCCAATGCCAAACTTCAAAAATGTGGCGAGGCTTTGAGACTGGTTGTACGTTCTGGCGCGACCAGAACCAAGCGAAAGACGGCGAGAGCACTCATCGACCACATCACCCAGGTTCTATCCGGTCCCGATGACAGCTACGTCGTGCCACTTCTCAAAGACTACGTCAAAGCCCTCGGCAGCTTTTTGGATCATCCGGCCAACGTGGAAAACCTTTCGGCCGCGACCGGGGAGAGCTGGGAGTCCTGCGTTGACTTTTGTGTTGAAGGCCTCTCGCGGTATCTCGAGGTTGGCGACCGTGAAAGCGGATCTCGAGCCTCTCCTGCTCCGGGAGCAAGCACCAGAGCTGGGTCCGTCTTACCCTCGTCTCAAGGATCAACTCAGATTGGCAGTGCGATTGCGCTGGACTTCCTCTCATGCCTCAACTCCCTCGTCCCGGCACCAAATGCACCAGTCTTGCGCAAGGCCGAGAATATCACCAAGGTCGTCTTGCAAATCCTTCAACTTCGTCAAATGAAGATAGGAGAACTCCAAAAGGTGGCATTCTCAACCTTCAACAGCGTCTTCGTACGCATACAAACAGACAACATAGCACTCTCCAAGCAGGTGACCAGGAAGCTGCTGCCGTTGCTTTCGTACTGGTGGCAACCACGAGCCTTGTCCCGAGATGCAATGCTGAATTCCATTCGAGATGAAATGCTAAAAACAATATACGGCACCCATCTATATTTGGAGAGCATACTTCGAGACTCCCAAGATGACTTGATACTCCAAGACGTTGAAGAGCTCTTGGATGCCTTGTGGACTGACTACTCAAAGAGGGAGGACCGAGCCAGGCTTCAACTGGACGATATTACTTTTACCAACATGCGTCTTCCGGCCGATCATCCAAGAACCCCCACTTTCGCCCTCCGTCCATACAACACACCTGGCGAACAAAACTGGGCATTGCTAGAAAACCTGGCGATCCTCGAAGCATTATACTCTCACTACTCTGAACGAGAACACTCTCAAAAGGAGGCGGAAACTGGTCAACCACGGAAAAAGAGGCGGATGGTGGCGACTTCAAGCCGGGTGCACCAGAAGCTTGTTTCTCAAGACTCGGCCGTGCAGTTGACGGCTTTACAGCTGATCCCATTTCTGTTCAAAGAAAAACGTCCTTCTTTGGAAGAGGTATCCGAGGCCATCACTGATCTATCCAAGTGTGTTACTGCAAAACAAGGAGCAGTGGCATCTTGGGCACTGCTTGCGTGCTCAAGTCTTGCCCTGCTCGACGTCTCCCGGGATTCATCTCTTTCAGCACACTGGAAACAGCTTTGGCAACTCGGAGTCCGGTTGGTGAGCCAGGGATCTATCAGTCGAGCATGCTGTGTCTTTTTGGACTCTGTCATAAAGACATCCCTGATACCCAGGCACGAAGTCGCCGATGATGTTGAGCGTATCATTACTATCGCCGACATCAGTGGTCCTGCAATCTTGGTTGACTCATCGCTCAACTTGATGATGAACCTCCTCCGCCTTCGTAACGCCATGTCACCCAATGCCAGTCAAGCTACTGCCAACCACATCGTCCGATGGGCTTTTATCAAATGGAACCCAGCCGAGCTGTCATATGCCTCTCTTCATTCGATTCACGCAACTCCTTTTGATCTTGTCGGTCTCCTTCATGCTTGTTTTGGGTTGCCGGCTATTCGGATGGGAGTACCTCTTCGTTTGTTTGGAGGCCCCATTGCCCAGTATTGGAAGCATCAGGCAGAAGTACAACCGTTTATGCGGTATCTCCTACTCCTTGAAAAGACGGCCACAGAATCTGCCACCACAGAACCAGATAAGCAATTCACCGAGACGGTCAAATCTGCTGATCCGACCGGATCTCATGCGGCCAAGCGATTGGTCCTCGAACTTCTTTGGCCAAAGGTCGAAGAGCTGCATACAATGGTCGAGTCCTGGCAGAGACGCGGAGTGGAAGGTGCCGTGTCACTCTCTATCGAGAGACTACAAAGCATGATACTTGCCTGCCTCACCGGAATTCTCATCATACCCGAGCTCCTCGACCTCAACTCCTCGATAGCCAAAGATCTCGAGACCACCTTGTTCAACGTCATTGACGATGCGTTCAAGGTTATGCTAGGTGCCCCTCAAAACGACAATCTCTTCGAGCTTGTATTGGCGTCATCCGTCCCGTTCATCCCATCGTTTGCCGATGCGGATCTAACTGCTCTTCGGCGAGATCGCTTCCACCTTTTGACTTTCTTCTCCAAGTTTTCGACTTGTTTGCTCGAAAGGGCACAACGAGAATCCTCCGGACGTGCCATGGATTCAATGGACCTTGACGACGAGTTTGAATCTCAGGCAAGCCAAAGCAGCGCAACATCAAAAGCCAAAACATTGCCGAGAAGAGATGTGCTGTTGAGTTACACGCCGGAAGCTTTCTATTTGGAAACTGCCTTGCGAGTGCACTTTCTTGAAGCCATCAGTCAAGACGAAGGCCAAGTTGGCCGGGTCCCGGACTCGGTCGTTGACCACCTCCTTACCCTTGAAACAGAGCAGCTTCTGACATGCCGGACCTTCATGAGAGAGCTGTTCACTTCGGATGCGCTGGCTTCTCTTGATACTGCTACGAAAATGGTCGAGGCAGTCGGAGGGATCATCAGCCAGGAAGAATTCTCTTGTTGTGAGGCGGCATTATGTGCTTGCATTGATGTCATGGACGGGTTCATCAGCATGTGGACAGATGCCACACTGGATATCTCTTCCATGGTTGGTGATATTTATCACTTTTTGGTGAAGCGTTCACTGCCAAACAACTCACTTTCCCCGACGGCCGAGATTTGGTTCTCCAACCTCCTCTTCCACATTCTAGAGGTAAAGTCGGCATACGCTGCCGACTTGGGTCTGCCATCTGTTCGATCTACCCTCCTGAGCATTGTCAAAGACGGACTCATGGATGTGAAATATTCGGTTGCTCTCAAAATTCCCAGCATTTTTGGACTGTATGTGCTAAAAACCCACGACGATATCTGCGTTGATGTGGTGGAGAGTCTTCCTACAGATCCCGAAGATACAGAGGGGATTGCGTATCGGCTGTTCGTATTGGCAGAGCTAGCCTGCAAATGGCCGACCCTTTTACGTCGATGCATTTATCACATTTTTGAGACACCAGGAGAGATCAAGGTTACTCAGTCAGCAAAATATGCGACAAGCTGCGTGAAAAGGATATCGACGTGTCTGAAGCTATCAGGCCCCCAGGAACTCTTCAAGCTCTTCGCTCCCCAGCTGCTCTACACATGGCTTTACGAACATTCCATTGACGATATTCCATTTGGCATCTTTGGCTTTGAAAGCCTTCAGGAGCTTCTAGTACAAGGACAGACTGAGGCGGCCGCCATCATGATCATGCGTGGGCAGGATGAGGAAGCTCTCAATTTAGCACGAAAACTGGGCTTGACACCTGAAAAGATGGTGCAAGGAAGTTTCACCAAGATACTTGCGTACAGCATTGCCTACGATATCAGCGGTGTTAACAAGGCTGATCATGTCACTGGTGAGAGCCGAATCAAAAAGATACTCGGCAGGGAAGGGTTCCTCGAGAACATATATCTCAACTTTGCCGATATTATCGCCACGTTTTTCAACATCTTTGATCAAGAAGATCCTATCGAAACTGCCTTTAGGAGAGATGACCGCTTTGCGTATGCTGCGGATATCATGGATGAGATCAAGAAGCTGGGACATCTCCCGACCAACCTGCCGCCGAATCAACAGCCAATGTTCAAGGCCAAGTATCTTCAAAGGGAGATTATGCATCTTTGCGGTCGGACGCAATATGCTCCAGAGGATATTTGGTCTCCGGCTCTTGTAGTTTTCGTCGCTCGACAACTCCTGAACACGATTCATCCGGCATTGGGTCCCTTGCACGCCTGCTCAGTCTTACGCAAGATCCGAGTCCTAATATCCATGGCAGGGCCCCAAGCCCTCACAGCTTATCCCTTGGAAATGCTTCTTCACTCTATCCGAATGTTTGTGGTTGATCCGGAGTGTGCCGACGATGCCCTTGGAGTCACCCAGTATCTTGTCATCAAGGGGGAGGACCATCTCCGCAAGACACCGTCTTTCCTTGCTGGATATGCGCTTTCCAGTCTAGCGGATCTCCGTGTCTTCCTCGAATCCAGCCAGTCTAGTACGACGCAAGAAAGCCAGTTCAGAGCAACCAAGACCAAGGCACAGCTCTTCCACTCGTGGTTCTCCAAGTGGTTGACAAACTACGACTCGAAGCTTTTTCATGAGAACGAAGCACAAAAGGTGGCATTCAGGTCAATTGTTCGATCTGCCGCTCAGATTCGCGCCTCGGGAAATGCTGAGAAGGGAACCCACGAGAGCAACTTGCTGATGGAGATTCTTAAGGATTGGAGCCGCGATAAGCAACTCTTGAACGAACCGGCGAGAAGCGGCGCCTTGTCGATGCTCTGTGGGGTGTTTAACAGCCCCCCAGCAAGCCTATCAGACGTTGTTGAGACAGACGAGGACGCACTTGGCTACGGGTCGGTGGTCTGGAAGAGTTGCGCCTCTCAGCAGCTTAGCGGGGAGTATCTTGCTTGGGCTGGAAGGGTCCTGGGCCGATCATTTGCTGCGTCTGGTGAAGTCCCTCAGGAGCTGCTTCGTGAGTCTCGGCTCGAGGAGTACCGCAAATTGACTACAGACAATGGTAGTTCGGAAGAAGGGCTTCTTAACCTGATTCAAGCTCTAACGGTCAGTGGCGACTGCTTCACTGCCGGACTGGCAGAAGCTGCGTTGCGGACAATTTACTCTGATGCATGCTGTGACGAGCAACACGATCTGAAGGAAGCCTGCGAGCAAAGTCTCTCGGAAGCTCTTGTGCTGTCTTCGAACTGGAATCCTTATCGAACGCCCAAATCGGATCATTATGATGTCGACTCACCCGTTGCATCAGAAGTCTTTTCGAAGAAGCAGCTTGAAAATCCAGACTGGCCGAAGCAGCTCACAACGCTCCTGGCACAATCTGTGCCCGAGAGTGTAACACTCAAAGTGCTGCCTCCAATTCTCACGTTGGTCAAGGGATTTGCAGAACAGGCCTTCCCCTTTGTTATTCATCTGGTTTTGACCTACCAGCTGGACAAACAACAGGGCATCAAGAGACAAATTTCAGAGGCGCTCAAGGAATGGCTTACATGCACCTCTGAGGCAGCCAAGGATAACTTGAAGCTGTTGCTCAACACCATTCTGTATCTCAGGACTCAGGTGCTTCCGGGCGAGTCCTCAATTGCTGACCGAGGGCACTGGCTAGATGTTCAAATGACGGGCGCCGCTGCCGCTGCCACACACTGCGGAATGTTCAAGGTGGCTCTCTTATTTGCCGAGTTGGCAGCTGACTCTTCTCGTGGGTCGAGACGGTCTTCGGCTCTTAGAGACATTGAAGACTCGAGTGAGATTTTACTCGAGATCTTTGAGAACATTGATGATCCGGATGCCTACTATGGACTTTCGCAGGATGCATCGCTGTCCACCGTCCTGGCGCGTCTAGAGTACGAAAACGACGGAAGCAAGAGTCTAGCCTTCCGCGGGGCGCAATATGACAGTCATCTCCGCAGTAGAGATGCTGCTTCGAGAAAGGACGGACAAGCCTTGATCAAAGCTCTGAGCAGTTTTGGTCTTGCCGGGCTGTCAAACTCTCTGCTTCAGACGCAGCAGATCGTTGATGGATCCTCCAATTCACTTGACAGCACTTTTACGACTGCGAGAAGGCTCGAGATATGGAATCTGCCGGCGCCTGTGGCTACTGACAATTGGGCGGTGACGGTATACAAGGCCTATCAGAGCATGCATCAAGCCCCAGATATTCGCACAGTTAGAGGGGTGATTCATGACGGGCTTAGGAGCACAATTCGGCACTTGACGAGCCGAGGCCTCAACACATCAAGCATGCGCCATCAACTTGGAGTCCTTGCGGCTTTGGCCGAGTTGGATGATATTCTCTATGTGACGGATCAGTCTGAGCTGCAAGGCACGCTGAGTCTGTTTGAGAAACGATCAAAGTGGATGATGAGTGGACGCTATGGAGATGTGAGCCAGATTCTGTCCTGTCGAGAGACTACTCTGAGCACATGGAGCCAGAATCCCAAGTTGCGAGCCTCAAGACTTACGCCTGCGGACGCTCGGCTGGTACAGGTTCGTGGCTTGTTGCTCTCTTCTGACATTTTCCGCTTCCACCACGCCCACCAGGAGACGTTGAATCTTTCCACGACTCTGACGGACTTGATTCAGCCAAGCGAGGCTATGGGTCTCCATGTTGATGCTGCGATTCGCATCGAGGCAGCCAATGCGCTCTGGGACCAAGGAGAGATGATCTCGTCGATTCGGATGCTCCAAAACATTGACAAGGACCTGAAGAAGCAAACGGTGCCAGTAAGCCGTTCGGACTTGTTGTCAAAGATTGGATACCAAGTTTCCGTTGCCAGGCTAGAGAGCCCAGATAGCATTCAAAAGAAGTATCTCGAGCCGGCACTCAAAGAGTTGAAGGGAAAGAATGAAGGCAAAGAGGCTGGGCAGGTGTACCACCAGTTTGCCATGTTTTGCGATGAGCAACTGCAAAACCCAGACAACTTGGAGGACTTGGCTCGCTTGCAGAACTTGAAACGGGGCAAGAGCGACGAGGTCGAACAGCTCAAGGCTCTGATTTCCGGTGCCAGAGACTCGCAGCAAAAGGCCCGATATTCTGGTCATCTTGCAAAGGCTCGGCAGTGGCTCGAGCTCGATCAGCAGGAGCTTCGCAGGGTTGAGCAGACGCGAGCTGAATTTGTGAGGTTGAGTTTGGAGAATTATTTATTGTCGCTTGCAGCATCTGATGAGCACAACAATGACGCTTTGCGATTCACTGCCTTGTGGCTAGACAGAGCAGAAGAAGGTGCTACCAATGAGTCTGTCAAGAAGTACATTGGAAAGGTGCCAACGCGCAAGTTTGCCTCGTTAATGAATCAGCTTACTTCCCGTCTTCAAGACCAGACGGTTCTTTTTCAGAGGGTGCTTATTGACTTGATCTATCGCATCTGCGTGGACCATCCTTACCACGGCATGTACCATATCTGGTCAGGAGCCAGGACAAAGGTCAATAAGGACGACGAGGTTGCCGTTTCGCGCCAGGCGGCCACGGATAGGGTTGCTAAAGCACTGGCAAAAGCCGAAGCGGTATCTAGCATATGGCCCGCAATCGATCAGACAAGCAGGGTATACCATCAACTGGCCATGGATCGCGACACCAACAGGTTCAAGGCTGGGCAGAAACTCCAGATCAAAGACTCGAATCACGGCTCTGCTTTCTTGAGCATCATGGCCAAGTACCGTATTCCACCTCCCACTATGCAAATTCCTCTGTCTGCTAGTAACGACTACTCGGACATACCCATGATTGTCAAGTTTGACCCGTACATGTCCATCGCTTCCGGAGTGAGCGCTCCTAAAATCATCACCGCCATAGGAAGCAACGGACAAAAATTCAGACAGCTAGTAAAAGGGGGCAATGACGATCTTCGTCAAGACGCAATCATGGAGCAAGTCTTTGCTGCCGTATCTGAACTCTTGAAGCTCCACCGCACCACTCGTCAACGAAACCTGGGCATCAGGACGTACAAAGTTCTCCCCCTTACTTCAGCTTCTGGACTCATCGAGTTTGTTTCCAACACAATTCCTTTACACGAGTATTTAATGCCTGCTCACGAGCGATACTACCCCAAAGATCTCAAAGGAAGTCAATGTCGCAAAGAAATCTCCAACGCGCAAACCAAAACAACCGAAACGAGAATCTCTGCCTATCGAAAAGTAACTGAACGATTCCATCCAGTCATGAGGTACTTTTTCATGGAATACTTTCCAGATCCAGACGAATGGTTTCATAAGAGAACTGCGTATACCCGAACTACGGCGGCGATTTCAATGCTTGGACATGCCCTTGGTTTGGGAGATAGACACGGACATAATATTCTGTTGGATACCAAAACGGGAGAAGTGGTACATATTGATCTAGGGGTTGCGTTTGAAATGGGCAGGGTTTTGCCTGTTCCGGAATTGGTTCCGTTTAGGTTGACGAGGGATATTGTGGATGGTATGGGGATTACAAAGACTGAAGGGGTTTTTAGGAGGTGCTGCGAGGTTACGCTGGATGCGCTGAGGGAGGAGGCGGCTAGTATACAGACTATTTTGGATAGTTTGAGACATGATACGCTTTATCAGTGGAGTATTTCGCCTGTTAGGATGGCGAAGTTGCAGAATAATGCTAGGGGGGCGGAGGGAGATGAGGAAGAGGGAGATGAAGAGGTTGTTAATAAAGGGGGAAAAGGAGGAGGAGGAACGAATGCGAATGAACCTAGTGAGGCTGATAGGGCTATTGAGGTTGTAAAGAAAAAGTTGAGCAAGACTTTGAGCGTTATGGCTACGGTTAATGATTTGATTAATCAGGCTACTAGTGTGCAGAATTTAGCGGTTTTGTATAGTGGTGAGTTTTGTTTTTCTTCTCCTGTTTTCATGGATATAAGGAATAGTGGGCTAACTATGTGTGTTTAGGTTGGGCTGCTTATGCTTGAGATGGATTTTTGGTCATCTATGGCATCAAGACGATGGAGAGGCAGGCATCAGAGGATGAATGATGAGTGTGTTTATCAGTTAGTCGGCGTGGAAGATGGTTTTTTAACATGACCAAGATCTTTTAATTTAAATGGAAGAAGAATACTTTCGATGATGTTTGTGGCAAGCAGAGAGGGTTTGTTACATATTTGATTGGAAGAAAGGGGTCATAATTTACATACTATGAAAACGTGAAATGGTATTTATTTAGTTATTTACAGACAAAATCAGAACTGGTATACCGGTAGCCACACTCGAAACTCACACTGCGATTCTGGGGGAGTAACGGTCCAAGGCTACATAAGCTAAGCAGGAATAGAAGAATACATACATCAAATGTCCCCCGTCGTCTCTTAACTCTTCATCACTTTTAAAACCAAACTCAGCAAAGACAAGATACAAGAAACCATACAAAAGGATATCAAACTGAAAGAAACAAAACAGAATTCTTTCAATTCTAGGAAAAGCACAATAAAATAAACGATATCAAAAACACCAACCAAAAAAAAAAAAAAAAAAAAAAAAAAAAAAAAAAAAAAAAAAAAAAAAAAAAAAAAAAAAAGAAAAGAAAAGAAAAGAAAAGAAAAAAGGTATTCTCCCTCCAGGCTAAAACTATATCGCACAAAAACACAAACAAGCACTATAAAAAGCATTGCCTCACCTCCCAGCACCAGGCAAAGGCCTAGGACCAACAATCTGTCTCCTCCCCGCACCAATCCCCTGCCCACCTTTATTCTGACCATCCCCTCCCGTATACCCACCCCACTGAGAAACATCCCATCTACCTCCAATCCCATCCACCTGTCCTCCTTTCGTCACCACACTACTAGTAGTCTCCTTCTGCGCCTCCTCCCATTCCCTCTGTCTCTGTCTCTCCATTTCCATCTCCCTTTCCAAAAGCGACTTACTAGCCCACCCAGCAGCTTTAGTTTTTACCTGTGACGCAGCTCTCCTACGATCTTCTTCTGCTCTTTCATCTATACTACCTCCCAGTTCCCTAGCAAAAGTTGGTTTAGGTGTCGTTTGTGGAGGAGCGGGATTAGATGAAAGAAAACGATCGGTACGTGAAGGTTGAGGTTTCGACTTAGGTTCAGGTAAAGGCCGCAATAAACCAGCTGAACCATCCCTTTGTTTTTGTAGGAACGGGGAAGAAGCGATTCTTTCTCCTGTTCGTTGAGGTTTTATAGGGAGTTGAGGAGCAAGATTCTCTCCGGTTCTTTGAGGTTTGATTGGGATTTGAGGAGCAGCCAATTTCTCTCCTGTTCGTTGAGGTTTAATCGGTAATTGAGGAGCCAGTTTCTCTCCAGTGCCAGTTCGTTGAGGTTTAATCGGTAGTTGAGGACCAAGTTTCTCTCCAGTTCGTTGAGGTTTGATTGGGATCTGAGGAGCCAATTTCTCTCCCGTCCTATGAGATTTGACTGGTTCTGGTAGTGGTCTAAGCCCGCCGGATCCAGTACGTTGTTTAATAATGAATGGAGCAGAAGCGGGTGGTGGTGACCTAGGAGACTTGACTTGTCTGTCTCCAGTTCTCTGTGCCTTTAACGGATCAGGAAGTGGTCTCGGCGAAACCGGGAGGTCTTCTTCCTGAATATCCTGCTCCCTTTGATACCACGCGGTCGAATGAAAGTTTTGTTCATCCCTAACAGACCAAGAATCCTGTCTGCTGACCGTCTGCTCCTCCTTCTTGGCCGCTGGTCGACTGCGAGATCTTGAGCGCCCCTTGTTGCGTCGATCGCCCGCGCGAGACCGTGACTGGCGTTCTCGCTCATATTCTGCTTCCCGCTGACGCGCCTTCTCAAGCTCCATTTCCAACTGTCGGATCCGTTCTTTATCCGAAGCTTCCTGCTCAGACTGATACTGACTAAGATACTGTCCGCGCAGCTTATTGTCGCTCTTGTGGCTGCGAGCGTTCTGTAACCTTGCCTCAGCTTCCTCCTCTTCCTTGCGCCGTCTCTCTTCGGCTATTTTCCATTGTCGCTCTTCTTCCTCCCACCGTCGCTTTTCCTCCTCCAACTTCTTGCGTTCCTCTTCCTTTATGCGCTTGGTCTCCTCTTCCCATCTCCTTTCCTCTTCTAAGCGAGCGCGCTCTTCCTCAGCCTCTCGCTCTGCTTGTTTCCTCTTTTCTTCCTCCTCTTTTTCCCTTTGTAACCTTTCAGCCTCCTCTTTTCTCTTCTTTTCCTTCTCGGCCAAAGATGGGACATATGGACCAGCACTGGTGATCTGACGCCGGCCACCGTAGACAATTCCCAGGTTCCCTTGAGTCGCTCCGCCCAAATATCCATACTGCGCAATATTCCAAGCGGGCGATGTGGCTCCCTCGTGTTCCCTCTTACTCCAGGTACTAACTCCAGGCGAAAGGCGACCATTAGCTGAGGCGGGAGTGGGAGTTGGTGACTTTGCACCCCAGCGATCAGAAACCGAGCTGCTCGTAGTAGACGGCGGAATAGCAATCGATTTTGGCGCAAGGGAGGACGCAGTACTGCTAGCATTGGAATTCCCTCGTCCCCGAATACCCGGAGGAGTATTATACCCAGAATTATAACCCGTTGCCTGTGGGCTTAGAACCGGCTTCGATTTTGGCCCCATCGCGGTAGGAAAGGAATCCGGGTTGACATTGTTCGCGGCGCGGCTGAATGCGCCAATGCACTGCAAGACTTGAGCGGGATCTTTCTTCTCAAAGAGGTCGACGGTCAGGAACATGTCGTGCTGCTGTAGGTTGAGTGGTGGTCCTTGAGAAGCGCGGAGGAAGTGGGAAATGTTCTCCATTTGGACGAAGGGCATGGCGGACTTCTTGAATTTCACTCCTGGGGGGCCGACGATGAGATTGACGAGCTTGCAGAGTGCGACTCCATCTTTGAGTGCGTCGAGAAGATCACCGGCAGGGAGGCGCTCGTTGAGGATTGACTCTATCCATTGCTTCGCTTCGTTCGCGGCGGCGGGGGTATATTTCTCGAGTCGCAGTTTTCGTAGATCACCGTCTAAAGACGTTACTGACGCCATGATGGGCGTGCTTATTTTATTGTCTGCTTTGGTAGGTTTTGGTAATAAAAGGAAAAAGAAGATCAAAAGCAAGAGAAGAAGAAGAAGGTTGCGTCAGCGCGGGCAGCGGCTCTGAGTGAATAGGTATTTTGTCTGTTAATTAGCGACGTTTAATTAGTTGCTCCTGAAAAGTTGACAGCGATAATTCCGCTAGGAAATGAATTTTTTTGCAAGGGATAAAAAAGTAGTTTTATTTTTGGTTCTTTCTCCTCTTTTTCATCTGTCAATTCAATTGTAAGAAAAAAGAAGGAAACAAGTCCTTCTTTTCTGGAATTCAAGAAAAGGCATCCGCGCGGGCGCATTCCTGCTTGCCTTTCATCTCATCATTCATCCCACTAAAAAATGCCTGGGGGACCCCTCATTAACAATCTTGGCAAACCCAAGCCACAAAAGATGGGGGAGGCTGGTGTAGCATTCTTTTTTGCTGCAACTCAATTAATATTGTGGCTGGGGTAGGTATTGCGACAAGAACCATTTTTAAATCCCGGCTTGGCAAACGACGTCACTTTTTACTTGCAGCTACTTTCAGTTTTGAGCTTCAATTCTAAATTCAATTAAACGAATATCGGCCATTTCAACCTTTCCGCGTCGCGTCGCCAAAATGTCTCAACCACCACCCCTCTCCCCCTTTTTAAAAGCCTACTACAAATGGAAATCAATCCGTTTTCCCTGGCGTAGACAATACCTAGTTGGTTCGTTCCCCCGGTCCCCCGGTCCCCCAGTCCCCCTTCCCCCCAAGCTTCAACAAACCCCCCTCCACCCGCAACCGCATTCTAAAACCACCTTCTTCTAACTATAAAAGGCCTCGACCTAAAAAACAACACCTTCTGGGAATTCCTCGACCGCGGCACCTCCCCCAAAACCACCCCCTCCCACCTCTGGCGTCGAATAGTCTACCCTCCTCCCTCCGCCAAAATCCACCCCTCCGAAATTCAAATCTCCCCAGCATGGCATCAATGGCTTCGACATACACGCAATGACCCCCCCTCTCTAACCGAACAAACACAAGACGTACTCAGACAAGAACGTATGAAAATCCTCGCGGCTCAGGCTGATGCTAGATGGGCTGCTAAACCGGGTTATGTTGATGCTCCTTCAGAGTCAAAAGAAATAAGAAAGCCGCAGTTGGTTGGTGGTGGTATGCTTGAAAAAGAAGAACAAGGACAAAATGGAGGGGCAGTAGTAGTTGAAGGAAAGGAAGAGGGAGAGGTATTAAAGGAACAGAGGCAAAAAGCTTGGAAGGAAATGAAGGAATCTCAAGGAAAAATACCTGCTCAAAAAGATCCGTGGAAAAGAGCTGCGGCGGGAGGGCCGAGTGAGGAGTGGCAGCCCAAGGCTTGGACTCCTGGAAAAAAATAGAACGGTGTATTTGTAGGGAGTTTGGCGTGGTATATGTATTATACCGTTGTGTGTATGGCATTGTGATTTGTACATCAATCATCAGGAGTTTGTAGAGGGAAAAAAAAGCAAAAGACGGCAAGAGACACGCAACTCATCACTCAAGTTTGAAGAATATAATATGTATGTACATACGCAGAATCCCACCTATTAGGGGATATGATATACAGTTTGCTCGGGACGTCACGAAACCGCAACAAGAATATACACACAGCGCCCTCGTATCATGCAAATACCTGCTAAAAAAGACAATAACCACAACCACCAAAACTTTTGAAATGTCCATTTTCCCGACATAGACGACGCTCAGCGAGAGGGGGTATCAAAAAAACCAAATGATAAAAACCCAAAAAAAAAATGTCCCTCCGATAAAATACCACACCAAAACTCCTCGCCCGACCTAAATCCCATACGTATGTACTCGTCCAAACAATTCAGAAACTAGTCTTTAAGACTCATAATCCTCTTCCAACATGGTCGCAACCAACCTCAAGTTCGCTGACGACTCATCCATCATATCTCGCGCCATCTGCTCCGCTTCGCTCAATTTTGCATTACTCGCCCCCCTTCTCTTGACTTTCGCCTCTCGCGCAGTAATACCTTTGTCGATAGCGTCTATTATGCCAATTGTATCATCAATCTCCGCCTGTGACACAAGAACCCACATCATATTCTCAAGAACAATCGAAAGCTTCGCATTATCTTCTGCAGTTACCCTGCCAGACGCAAGAGGCAAGAAGCAATTCTCCATGATGACAGGCGATATACCATTAACAGCGTTCGTCTCCTCGTCATATCTGTCAGGATCGGGCGAGTTCGGAGGGAGCAGATCCTCTGCTATTTTGCGGTACAGGGAAACCTTGACAAAAACTGGCAGGTTGTTATTCGCCTCCACGAAGAGCGGGAAAAGGGGTAAAGGGAGATTTCGCATCATCTTCGAGAAACTCTGGTAAAGTTCAGTAGTTGAAAAGAATTTTTTGTCGGGAAGGTAATGGGCTGCCGCCGATAGTAGCCGGAATATTCTCAGTCGAAAAGGTACCGTTTCCGCAATCCCATCAGTCAGTCGGAAGGAAACATCATCCTTGGCCGGCTTTCTCCTCGCTTTCCTCAGTACTGGAAGTTCTTGTCCATCTCCCTCTCCCTGCTCTGGGTCTGACTCCGACTCTTCGTTGTCCATGTAATCTCCCCACATATCATTTTCCAAATCCAGTTTTGCAATATCGGCCTTTCGTTTCTTTAGCTTCCGTGGCCCAACCACCGTCTCCTTGCCAAAGATTTCTCCGAAAACGGACTTGTCTCCATTATCATCAGTCGTGAATGACAACAAAGCCCTCAAAACATCCTTCAAAACATTCTTCCTATCGCTCTGCAAGTCTTCCAGCCAGTCGACCATAATACTCTGTCTCAACCTCGTATATTCACACTCGCAGTCACCTCGAGCAGCTTCCTCTTCATCCAGCCTTAACCTCTCATCCCAGTCCGTCTCAACCACCTCCAAGACAAGGTCAAGCCACTCCTTCCAAAACTTCCATCTTCCCGGATAGACAGCGGCGCATCGAAAACTCCATCCCAGAACTGACCAAAAGTTTTCGGCTCTTAAGAATACCAATTCGTCGCGCGCAAAGGGGCAGTTCATACTGTCGGAGTCACTAGCCTCGCCCCATCCGCTGCTGCTCCCCGAATCGTCGTCCCAGGCTGCTGCTTTGCCTTTCTGTCTCCTTTTAGCTCGCACATTATTTTTACTATGAAAAGAGAAAGCTTGTTTGAAGTTTGCGTTTAATGGGCCGACTGTGCTGATTAATCCGCGAAGGTATGTGAGTGCGTGATTACCGTCACGTCGGCGACCGCCTTCTGCGGGCCGCGAGGTAAAGTGGGGGTGGATGGCCATTGTGGTGAGGAATGCGAGTTGTGAGGGAGTTGCAATTCGTTTGGTATGATCGGCCAAGAGTCCTTCGAGAAGCGTAAGGGCTTGGGAATCTGTGAAGACTGGTTAGGAATTGGTTAAGAAAAACAAAGTGGGGGCCATACAGAGCTGTTCCTCGAGGTGGATTTGGATCCCAAACTTTAGTTGAAATGGGGGTTCTATCGCTTTTTGGTATTCATGGACTTCTTCAGAAGCCTTTTCTTCGTGACATTCAACGTCGTCCGGCGTGGTCATAATCGTCGTATCTGCTTCATGGTGGTCCTCTGATGCAACGATCGCCGAGTGTGGTGCTGTGTGGAAGGATTTAGGCGACCGTGTTTGTGCAGTTGTGAGAGGAGACGTGAGCTCCATCTTTGCGATTTGTGAAACGCCCCGGGGCAGATCGTGTTGTCGTTCAAGAGCAAACTTTTGAAAAATACAGGAAAAAAAAAACGCGAGTGGGATGGTGGGAGAAAAGATAAAAGATGAAGCGAACAAGCGCGTTGCATGCGACTGTGGGGGGCCTCCACAAACGGGTGGTGGTGTCTTAGCGCGCTTTCCCCAATTCTTATCACCCACCCACACCCCTGTAAGGCATCAAAGTTGCTGCGTCAGTGCATCTTTAACTTTTGAAATTTCAAGGTTCAAAATCCAGGTGCATTTGAGAAGAGAAAAATACGAAAGCAAGTGCATTGTTTTTATTTTTCAGGAAAGCGTCAGAATTATTCTCTGTTGCTCAAATTGTTACACAATGTCTGGGCCACACGAACAAGCTTTCCTTGTCTTAACCTCAACACCACGAAATCCATAACCACATAATATTTTCAACCTTGCGATGGCTTCACTGGCCGCCACTCTCGTCATCAAAGCCACAAAACCCACCACAACCACCAAACCAAATCTGACTCACACAATCCCACCCCTAGCCTCTGGGGGTATTAATTTCCAATTCTGGGTTTGGAAAAATGTTCTCGTAGCGCAGTGGTTAGCATCTGAGGTTCTTAGCATTTGATTTTCTGAATTTTCCCAGCGAACACCTAAGATAGCGGAAGACCTCGGTTTCAATCCGACCGAGGACATATTCTTTTTTTTTCTTTTCTCATTTACTTTTTCAACTTTAAAACAATCCAAGCCGCCAAACGATACCCAAAAATAATAGCAACCATAATCCCAACATCCCTTCCCATATGTCCAGTCCCATATTCATATTGATCAAGTACTCCCTTTCCACGAACCAAACACTGATCAGCCAAATCAGTTTGCCACATGCAATAACATTCTCCATCATTCCCAGTCTTTGTGCAACTATACACCCTCTCACTAAACTCATTAACCATCATTCCCTCAAATACGTATTTTTGGTAGTCCCAATAATGAAAGACGTATTTGTAAAACACGTTTAGTGTCGCAGGCGGCACCATGAATCCGTTCAGGGACATCCAAAGACCGTTTGCAAATGCAACCAAAGCCAAAGAAATAACAAACGACGGTACCAAGGAAGTCATAAAGATCACCAAACTCTCAGCCGCCAATAAATCCATGAATAACCAAAACACCCAAGTGAAAAATGCCTTTGCCGTCGGTTGAAAGTTTGACAACCAATAGCAAACAACAGAAAAGATGACAGAGAATAAAAAGAGATATGGCGTTCCAATCAAGAAATTGGAAACAATCATCTCGGTAGCTCCGTATAGACCGTTTCTTTTTTCCTTGATGTACTGCATGTAATCCTCCAAATAAGCAGGACAATAAGCCACTGCCATAAAACTGAGGAAACAACTTCCGTAAAAGATGGAGTTGATGAATGGTTGGATGTTTTCTTGAGTTGGTTCGAGTCTCAACCAGACTGTTCCCATCATGATTGCCAGACCTATCACTTTTGTCAGTAACCACACCCTTCTCAAACCCCCATCATAATGTTAAAACTCACCAGTATACATAGCCAACCTAATCCCATAAACAACCACATCCCTATAACTCTTTACAAAACTCCTATGAACCAAATAAGTTATGACCCTCAACATCCCCGGTCCTTTTTCCCTCTCAACCTCCCCTTCATACCCTCCTCCCTCCTCTTCTTTTTTCCTTTGTCCCTCAACTAAATTCCTCAACTCCTTAGCCCTCTCACTCCTTTCCCATTCCCTACTCATCTCTTCTAATTTCCTCTCTACACCTTCCCTATCCTCACTAAAATCACTACTAACCATCTCCAACATCCACTCTGCGATATTCACATGAACAGGAACTGTCATTCCCAATCCTTCAAAATGTGTGGTCACATCTTTTACGTCGCCAAAGTAATGTGTTCTTCCTTTCGACAACAACAAAACTTTGTCAAAGAGATTGAATGTCGCTGAGGAGGGTTGATGAATGCTTGCAATGACAATAATCTATTCAAATCAGCATCAAATCAACAAGGTGTGTGTAGTTTTTGTGGAAATTACCTTTTCCTCCTTCACAACCCTCCTCAAATACCTAACAACCTCCCACCCCCCAACAGCATCCAACCCACTAATCGGTTCATCCAAAAACAATATCCTCGGCCCAGTAATCAATTGACTCGCCACTCCCAACCGTCTCTTCTGTCCTCCAGACAACCCCTTTCTTATCGGTGTGCCAACAATAACGTCTGCTTGTTCTCTCAATCCAAAAACATCTATCAAGTGTTCCACTCTCGCTTCTCTGTTTTTCGCACCGGAAAGTTTAGCTGCGAATAAAAGGGTTTCACGAACGGTAAGGGAACCTATAAGCGCGTCGGTTTGTTCTACGAAACGGGTGATATCTTGGTAATTGGAGAGGGGAAGGGACGGGGAGAGGATAGAGCCGGTTGATGGAGTTAATCGACGGGAGAGGAGGGAGAGGAGGGTTGTTTTGCCTGAGCCGGAGGGACCGGTTATTGCTAGGAGGGTGCCGGCGGGGAGGTGGGCGGAGGTTGGGTGGAGGAGGGTTTTTTGGGTGGGGAGGGTGTAGGAGAGGGAGGAGAATGTTAATGAGGGGGAGGAGGTTGTTTGGAGGGAGGCCTGTTCGAGGTCGGGGGAGGGGGCTGTTGAGGAGGAGGACATTGTGGAGGTGAGTATAGGGATATCAAAGTAATCTTATTCGGTCAAATCTAAGGGGGAAGAGAAAGAGTGGATATATTATTGTTGATGGGAAGTTGGATGGATTTGGAGAGAGAATGGAGATAATAATACTCATTAAATCTTGGTCTCGGTCTCTCGATCTGGGAACTGAAAGAGTTTATATAACGGAGGTGGTTATATTATAACCATCTTCATCCTCTCCCCCCTGACAAAGATCATCATCGCCAACCATCAAGACCGGTTACCTCACCGCCAGGCACACACTCATCAAGTCCTCCAGTTCCCCGAAACTCTTTTAGTGAGGTCTTTCAGGCACACAACCCAGTTCCCCGAGCCCAACGTCAGATCCTTCTTTCTCTACCTAACTAGGCCTCCCATCTCGAATCCGAGAATCATGCTGACAAGCACTCGGGAACCACATATATTGAGCCTCAAGCCCGCATATTTCCCAAATCCCCGGTAAGAGGTATCCTGACCAATGATGTGCACGACATCGCCAAGCTTACATGTATATATGAATACTCGCCCGGATTTACTGGAGCCCGCTTATCGATCAGCAAAATGATCTCGATGATTATTCGGCGATTCAAAGTTGTATGTTCGGGTTATTCCGAGCTGAGTACCTATGGAGGTATGCATGGAACGCAACGTGGAAGTTTGATGTGTGAGAGTGTGGGTGGGTGAGTAAGGTAGGTGCCCGGATGTTACCCTACCACGTTTTTTTTCTTTCTTTCCGTTCATCATCGGATTTCATGTCTGATGGATGATGGACTTGATGTTGGTTTGCAAGAGTCGTGACGCAGGTCGCCGTCCTTACAGTCTCAGCCGTATCTATGATGAAAATGCTGAAGAAGGTGCTGATGAAGAACGCCCCATGTCTCACCCCAGCTTTCGCCCAGCTCGCCCAGCAATATCAAAGTTGGGATCTACAATCTTAGACTTATAACACTAGCCTTTTCCCTCACTCCTCACTAGACTCTATCATAATGACAGCCTTTCCCATCTTGAGATAAAATCCCCGCGCTCGCCGACATACACATGTCTCACTCCCCACACCACCTTCATCATATTTTCTTTTCTTCGCCGAACAAGCCACCACATTCTTATCCCCGAGATGGACCTCCCCCTCAACCAATCACGGGTTAATGATGATGCTCTGTTGGCACTAAAATTTCTTCAAGACCATAGAATCGGCGACTCACATAGCTTTTGGTACCCTATCGTGCCTATCAAGCATCTTTCAGCTGAGCCATCTTCGTGCATATGATAGGTACATCCAGTCGGGTCCGTACCGATGAAGTATATCTACTTCCTCGGCGACCAGATACTTTAAGACTCAACCAAAGTTCCCAGATTTGTACGGAATACTTACCAGGTACACGATCATCCTATCATCAAGGTATAACTTCGCCGACTCAAATCCAACTTCCAACTTCCAAATCTGGAAATCATAGCCGACAGAATTGACTTACACTATGTGTGTGAGGCTTGCCTTTAGCTCTCCCGATGAACGGCGACCACACTTTCTTCAGCCTGGATGGTTATCACAAACCCCAATACTTGTGTGCTTCTTCAATTCTGTTCCTCTCGGGAACAGATCAGTCTTCAACACGGCTCGAGATTTTGACAGCCGTCGCAGCAAGCTGTGTAGTTAAGCTCTTTCTTTTCTGTGTACTTGCCCAAAAGAATAATGAAGTAAACAAGCTCTCCAAACTAAATTACCAAAAAACCAGGCGTGCTGATATTTGCCCAGATATCCAAAATAAATATTCGTTAAAAAATACTTCCTTCATATAAAAACTCCAGTCTCTCCCAACTTCATCTTTTCCGTTCTTTTTAAATCCAAAGACAAAAAGCAAGAAAAAACCCCCTCATGTACTTTCCTGTCCTGTTTCCCCTTTACAGTAATCCCTTACCCCATCAATTTTAGCTGTATCCAACAAAAATAGAAAAACAAAACTCACCCCTTAACTTGCTTTTTCATCGACCATTCCCTCTACTAAGCGCACTCGTAACTGAAGGCGGCCCCGAAACCGATGTTGAACCCACAATAGAACCTAAACCGAAAACAAAAAAAACAAAAAAAAAATTAACACAGTTCTCCTTCATAAAAAAAAATCATCTCCCCGCAGACGTAACAACCGTCCCTCCTTCCCCAGTCGTCGTCCCCTGTTGTTGCTGCTGCTGCTGCTGCTGTTGTTGTTGTTGAGCCAACATACTATTAAACTCACTCATGATCCCTTCATCAGCATTAATACTGCTAATCATTTGCTCCTGCGTAAACCCAACCCAAAAAGCCGGTGAAATCTGTTGAGCTTTCTTCTCTCGATAAATCTCCTGCGCGACACCTTTAACTTGTCCCCATGCGGTATTTGCCGCTTTCCAGACTTTAGAAATCTTATTGAGAGCACCAATGTTGAGTCTGATTTGCTGACGGAGGTCTTCTTCGTCGTCGATGAAATAAAGAGCCCATTTCGATAGATGAACAATAGAGCTGAGTGTTACGACGCAAGTGAAGAAATGGGTATGGTTGATAATCGGCACTGCTTGGGTGACCATCTTGGAGATTTCGCATGCTGCAGTGATGGTATGGCGTGTATGAGCGTTAAAGTTGTCTCCAGAGGGAACCGGTCTATGAGGGGCGCAAGAGTTGACTGCTTGAACTGGCGAAGAGTCAAGTTGGGAGAGAGGTTGATGAAGCATGATTGTGCATCTGATCAGGTTAGAACGACTTGACAGAGTCAAAAGACACGGTTGAAATACGTACGCATGGGTGATAAAGTGCGCTTGAAACATCATTTCGTCCAACTGGCAGTTCCTGTTGAGATCATTCTGCTTTGACTCGGGAAGATGTATTCTCCAGTTGGTGAGCAGGGTTTCCACCCGAGTGATATTTTCATCGCCAGGATACATGATTGGAGGAGTGCGCATAAATCTTCCAAGATTTCTGGCAGCTGCAATACGGTAGGCAAACGAGGAGAATTCTCGGTCTTCACCGGAGAATAACTGGTCGTCAAAGTCCTCCATGTACGATGGTGGAGGAATACGCTAGATATTTAAGGTTAGAAACAGACACAAAAATTGGAAGCAGCAGATTCTTACCCCTGTGAGATACTGCTGCTCTTCACACGGCAAGCCCACGTCGGCTTGAATGTCAAACAGCAAAAAGTTGGTCACGCGGTGAACACCGGCGATCATGCCGTCACACACATACAGATCCCACCATGTCCGACGCCAACTCTCCTCTAGCACCGGGTTACCGTGGCCGTGAATGGCTGCAAACTCCCGTTTGTTGAGGTCAATTTCAATAGCGTACCGCTCACAGTCAGCCAACAATTCCCTTGCCTTTTCCTGATTGCAATTACCGTCCAGGCCAATGATGATGAGCAACAGAGCTTGGATCAGGAAACCATTCTTGGGTGTAGATGGCAGGTAACACAACCTAATGGCTTCATCGAGATATGTAGCCCTTGCAGGTCCTGCATCCACATAGAGTGATCCAATGTATCTCATGGCAGCCATGACGACGTTGAGGTTTGGGGTCGTGCTCTCCTTTAGCAGCCTGAGGAAGAACTCCTTGGGCAGCACAAAGGGGTGACCGGCATGGAAGAAGTGATAAAAGGCGTCGAAGCATCTTTCGGCCAAAGTCGTCACGGGAGGCTGAACTTGGGGAATGGCATTGATGGATGTGAGAGCCATTGTGTTGGGATCCAGAGGAGAAGCAAAGGAGTTCCTGTAAAGGGGCACGCTGTTGATGATGGAAGTGGGGGCGTAAGACACCGGAGACTGATCTTGGAGGATTAAAGAGGGATTGAAGGCCGGCATGGAAGGAGCGGGAATAGACACGGGAGTGTGTCCCAGCAACATGGGACAGCTGTCAGTCGGTCCATTCCCGGTGTAAGGAGGTGACGACGAGGCATGGCGTTTGTTAGGATTCGGAGCGGTACCTCTACGCGGTCCCTTGTATCCACGACGAGAGGGAACATAGACACACTCGGACTGGGAGCTTGTGCAACGGGAACAAGGGTTGCTTCCATCGCACTTGAGGTGCTTGCTGCGCTGTTGCATTAGATTCGGGCATTAGCAGGTCCTCATGGAGCCATCGGGATCCTACACTACTACAAAAAAGTAACTTACACAGGCGAGGCAGGCTGCGGGGACTGAAGGAGGAGGAGGCGGCGCCGGCTGGCCGATGGTCGCCGAAATGGTGGTCGTAGAAGACGAGGTCGCCGTCCCCGGGCTATCGCTAGACACCGCAGGCGACCCGTTAGTGGAAGCGGCTGACGAGTGTGGGGCTTCCGGCGAGAAGGTCTCCATGGTCGGCGAAGCAGCAATCAGATGGGAATAAGATCAGATGATATTAGAAGGACCTGTCAGACACCAAGCTGCGCGATTAGGGCGATGTCGAGCGATCGATGAAAGCCCGATGGGAGGCGATGATGGGTAAGAGAGAATGGGGAAGTTGGTCTCCGTACGGCGAACGAATCGGATAGACCTTTTTGCCCACTCTTGCCCACACACCCGCGTCTTGGTGGATAGGTGACCGGTGAGTGGGTTGCTGTATGGGTAAGCAATTCCAACAAAATTGATGAGGAAAAAAGGTTGGTTTCCCAAGGATACTTGGTGTAAAAAGATATTTGACAAATAATTCCCACCCTTTTCAGGAGACTGGGCTTCTATAAAAACTGTGGCGACCGACCGACCCTCTCCACGCGGGGCTTGCTAGCTGCAGGCGATGATGGGTATTGATGTGATGGCGCGCCGACACCGAACGAGAGAGCGAGATTGTCTTGTCTTGATGTCTTTGATATATTCCTGTTTCTGTATTCGTCCTCCATCGTTCACCCTTCTCCTCGGAGCATCTCAACGGGCAAAAGCAGGGGTACCAGCCCAAGAGTGTGTCCGTCAAGACGAATCACACACAACGAGAATGATGTACAACCCCCTGTTCCCAGTCACGACGGGATGAGACTCTATTGGATCATGGGGGGATTTGAGATTTGGGGCTAGAGTGGCCGACCGTTGAGAGTTTAAAAAGATCCCCCACAAAAAAGTAATTTCGGATATCAACCGCGCTCGAGCGTTGTGATCATCTAGCTTCAGAAACAATTAACAATGAAACAATAAGCTTGGTCACCCATGCAGCAATTCCCGTCTCGGAAAAGGAGAAACGATGCCAGGACTGAAATCACCCGCATGGTTGGGTTACAGCGGCCATCCGGCCATTCCCACCACGTTGTTTCCCAGGATTTTTTGCTTCCATCCTTTCCGGGCAACAGAAAATGCATTCGCCCTGCAATTCAAACTTGTCTCAACAAGGTTCTGTAAATGACCCAAGATAGGCAGGTGGTTGACGAGGATCATCTCTGGACCTGGTCGGGGATGTTCTCAACAATCTCATCCTGGGGACGTGCGTTTTGGAGAATCAGTTGCGGGGGACTGCACCCGCAACTGACGGGAGTGGGGGGTTCTTCCCGTCTCCTGATTGACCAGGGTTAGGGCTTTGACTGCTTGGCACTCTTGGATGACTTTGACCGACCAGTGATGTTGAATTGATGTGCCCCTGAATCTGAATGAGAAAATCAATCATTGGGAAAAGCTTGCGAATGGTTTTGGAATTGAGCAACCACAACAGGTTCGTTTCCCCGCCGGTGGAAGAAAGTGAAGAGCCACCAATGACCAAGCAGCAAAGTTTGATGGACCCGAGACACACATTCCTCCAATCAACCACCTCGGTCACCGTGTCTGCAGAGTTCCAATCAAATCAGGAAGCCACTCCTCTCAACCTATCAAAAGACCGGCAAAATAACCTGCATGAACAGCCCAAACTTGAAATGATTACGTTATCTGTGATTTTGCAAGATGTGCGTGTCGCACAAAGACCCGGAAAAGCGGTTTCGCAGTTGCCATGATTTTGATGGACTTGCTGGATTTCGAAGCCTGAAATTGAGTTGGGCTGAATTATCTCCACAGGGCAGGAATATACGCCCTTTTTGGTCACAACTTCTCAAAGTAGACAATTCAACGCCACAGCCTCATTCAGGGCTTCCGGTGCGTCAGTCCCATATTTGGTACTGAATTTTACTGGCTGACATTTCTGCAGATTTGGTAACCATGGATCCGGTATCAATAGCAGGTCTCGCCATCAGTGTTGCCAGCATAAGTCTGCAGGTCTACTCAAGCTGCATTCAGGGAATTCAGCTCGTCATCACCGCAGTCAATTATCCAGATGACTGCAAGTATCTTAACCTGCGGCTGCGGATGGAGCAGCAGCGCTTCTTTGCATGGAGTGAAGCATCGGGTCTAATGGAACTGGACCAAAAGAACAGAGACAAGGTTCTCGAGTCCAACACCTTTGTACTGCATCGACAGACTGTCCTTGATCTGCTGGTCCAGATAGAATGTCTGTTCAAAGAGTTTCAAGAGCACCAGAAGCGAACCAAGCGCCTGCAAACCACTCCTGATCAAGATCAAATTCTTGACAAGCCAGAAAAAGATGCAGCTGATGCCAACTTTCCTCTGCCCAAGAGGCGAAGTGATTTCATCAGAAAAGCCATGAAGAACCTGAAGGAGAGATCTCAGGAGGCCGGTCAAAGGTTGAGATGGGTGTCATTTGACAAGGCAGCGTTCGAGCTTCTGTTGGCTCGGTTCTCAGCGCTCAATGACAACATCACTGGGATCCTAGATGCTCGAATGCAGGTTGAGATACATCATACGGTCCAAGACACAAATCGTGGAGTGCTCCAACTCCACCACAAAATCACCGATTTGTCTCGACTTGTCATGGCCCTCAGCCTCAAGCTCGAGTCTAGCTCGATCACACCAGCTTCACAGATTCCCATCGTCAAACGACAGTACAACGCCGACGGACTGGAACTATTGTCAAAGCTCGCCAAGTTCAAGGCTTTCAACGAGTCAATGGAACCAGACAAAGACGGGCCGCCATTGGACGAAGCAACAGCAAAATTTCTCGAACTCGGCAAGCCAGGAGAGCAGAGGGATCTTCTCCTCGACCAATCTATGATTGAGCTCGATCCAGGCGCTGAACACCATTACAAACCAAGAAACGCAGCCACTCTGACTCTCCCAACAGGAGAAAAGAAAAAGGTCTGGATAGAATGGAGAGACTACGATCCTCAACGGCCTGGAGACATCTCGCCACCCAAAGATGTCCTTGTCGAGCGTGTTCGCAAATTAGCAGTTCTCCTCAACCACGAACCCAAGCCTGAAGATTTTAGGACGCCTCACTGTCTCGGCTTTTTTGACAAAGCAACGACAGGCACGGCAGAAGATGACGAGGATATACTCAACATGCGACTCGGTCTAGTTTTTGAACGACCCTTAGAAGACGGACTCCATCCCACTCTGCCACCAGTCTCACTGCGGGAGCTGCTGCTCCAGAAAAAAAAAGAACGGAAACCCACAGTCACGGAGAGGGTCAAGCTGGCACACGCAATTAGCAAATGCGTTCTATACCTCCACGCCGTTAACTGGCTGCACAAGGGACTACGAAGCCACAACATCATCTTCTTTAGAACCATCGATGGCAAGGTGGATTACAGCAGGCCCATATTGTCAGGATTTGACTTTTCCAGGCCCGCTTGTGCAGGCGAGATGACGGACATACCTGGACCCGACGACGATGTTGAGTACAATTTCTACCGACATCCGGCTGCCCAGTCGGTAAATCCAGACGGACGAGAAGGATACAAGAGGAGCTTCGATATCTACAGTCTTGGCGCTGTGCTTATGGAAATTGGTCGGTGGGCGAGAATTGAAGATATTCTCGCTATCGATTTTCACGTCTCCAGGCTCAGACCATCAATTTCTCTGAGGGTTCGGGAAGAACTGCTTGCTGAGAATCAGATATCTGAGCTGGGCGCATGTATGGGAGAGCTTTATGAGGCTGCAACCAAGAAGTGCATTACGGGAGGAAAGGAGCTGGGTCTTTCTGAAGATGACGATGAAACGGATGACGCCGTCGCCGCCAAACTTTCGATGGTGCTGCATGAGGACGTTGTCAAAAGACTTGGGGATATTCAAGTCTAACGACGTCCATTCAAATACCACGTGGCCAGATAACACAAAAACATGTGTTTGCATCGTACTGATTTCTTTGTACCTACCGAGCAGCCGACAAAGAATTTACATCGGTCCATGCGGGACATTGCATTTAGCCTATGCGTGGAATCTGCAGGTCCAATGTCACTCTCGCCAACCATCTCTCTCGTCTTGATTTCCTATCACAGCTAGGCAGGTAGGACTAAACTTGTACAACTGCTGCAGTGGATTCTACCGACCACGGGACAGGGTATCCGTGAACCCGGAGACGGGATGAGACCATCTCGGATCATGGCAGCACTGCGTTTGATCCAACGGAAAATGATGGGTCCCGATAGGCGAGATGTTTGTATTGATTGCACAAATGGTAGAGTTGATTGAGTGTAGTTTTCCATATTAAGGGGATGTCCCCGTACCGTTGCAGTTTGGGTTTTGATCTTGTATTAAGCCAAGGAACATCTTGAGCTTGTTTTTACGACAGTCAAGCTCCATCAAGATGCGTTTTGCAAGTGCAGTGGTCTTTCTTTCTAGCCTTGTGGCTGGCGAGTCTCTGAAGAAGTTGAATACAGGTTTGACCATCTTGGTTAATAATGACCTCCTGGGTATGTGTTACACTCAGTTAAATTATGCATCTTATTGACCGTATCAACAGGACCAAACAGTCCAAATGCAGATACATCAGTCATCTTGACCGACTCACCCTTATCCCAAGCCGACTTTGAACAAGTCTGTTCCAGCCTAGGGGAACAACCATATTCACCCAACAAAAGCACCAACACCAAGGCTTTACAACCCCTACTCAACTACATCAAACACGAAGACCATGCTACTCCTTCCACTCAATTCTGGATCTCCCAGCAAAAAGCCATCAACACATCCGGCCACATCACCTCCCCAAAACCCAAGAAAACCACCCTTCAAGGCCTCTGCACCAATACGTCCCCCTTCTCAACCCCATCCTTCTCCGACACATCCTCCAAGAACCAAATCTCTCTCCAAGTAAACAACCAAACCCTCACCGGGTTCCGCGACCGTTTGTCCTTTCGTTTCCTCGGACTACGTTACGCACCTCAACCTCAACGTTTCACTTATTCCACTCTCTTCCAAGGCAACGGTGAACAAGCCTCAGCCCTCAACTATGGCTCTCAATGCGCCCAAGGAACCGATACCGGCTCAGAAGACTGCCTCTTCCTAAACGTCTGGACTCCATACCTCCCTAACCCTGTCTCCAACAAAAAGAAAAGCCTCCGACCAGTAGCCTTTTGGATCCACGGAGGCGCATTCACAGGCGGCACTGCCAACGACGCAACTTTCGACGGCGGCAACATGGCCTCCAGAGGTGATATAGTAGTAGTAGCAATCAACTATCGCCTCTCAACCCTCGGGTTCTTAGCCTTAAAAGACGGCATCACAAACGGTAATTACGGTCTCGCAGATCAAATCATCGCCCTCGACTGGGTCAAACAAAACATTGCTTCCCTAGGCGGAGACCCTGACCGCGTGACAATTTTCGGACAATCAGCAGGAGCAGCTTCCGTAAGAGCCCTCATCGCCTCCCCCAAAGCCAAAAACAAATTCTCTGGCGCAATCCTCCTTTCCAATCTAGGGGGTCTAGGCTACGGAACCACATACTCTAAATACTACACCATAGACGAACAATTCTCCGTAGCAGCTTCACAAATCCTCTCTGCAACAAACTGTACCGATGTCGATTGTCTTCGTTCCGTCCCGGCACATACACTCACTCAACTCGGCGGAGCGCGTTATCTAGTCGTAGACGGAACTTATTTAACTTCATCCTCTTTACCTACCTCCTCCGGTCCCCCATTAAACATGAACCTAATGATGGGAATAACCAGAGACGACGGAGCACCTTTCATTTCTTTTCCTACCGCACCAAATATTTCTCAGATTGAATATTTGGCCTCTCAGGGATTTTCTTCTCCTCCTATACCATTAGATCTTTATCCTGTTACACCCTCAAACAACCGCTCGTTATCCCTGTTTACTTCCTCTGCGAAGTTAGCTACCGATGCTATATTTCGTTGTGTCGATCAGGCGACGGCATATTCTCTGCTGGAGAATAACAGAGTAAAAGAGATTTATTATTACGAGTTTGATAGGACTTATCAGACTGGTGGATGGCCTGGTTTGGACGTTTGTGAACCTCCGAGGAGTGAGAAGTTTCCTGTAAGTCTTTCCTCCCCCCTTTCTCACCCATTTTTCTTTTCTCGGTTTAAATACACATAGAAACGTATGGGAACGTCACACACACACACACACACACACACACACACACACACACACACGAAATGAAATGAAAGTTAATTTGCTGACATTTTTGTTATTAGAAGGGTGACCTAACAAAAGAATACCTAAACTGCCACTCAGGAGAACTCTACTACGTCTTTGGCACACTAACCCGACAGGGCCTAACAGACAGAGACGGACATGACATTTCATTTGGTGGATATATCTTGGATTCCTTTTTAGGGTTTATTAGGACAGGAAATCCGGATTTATTGGGTAAGAATAATAATGAATGGGTTAAAGTTAGGGGATATGAAAAAAGTTTGGAGTTGGCGGGAAAGAAAAAATGGGAGAGTAGTAAAAAGGGCAAATTGGGGGTTAGGATTTTTGATTGGTGAGTTTTTTTTTTAGTTTTTTTTTTTTAATTCCCCTCTGCTTTCATCAACAACGGATGAAGATATGCTAATATTTGTTGTGTGTAATAGGCCGGAATCAAAAATGACGGGGTTTAGGAGTTTGAAAGAGTGTGATAAGTTGGGATTAGGACTGGAGAGTTATTATGGTTGAGCTAAGTACATGTATTTCGCTCATGAGGAAATCGCGAAATGGGAATTACTATGCTTGGGTTAAAAACTTGATTTGAGTGACTATTTCTGCATTCAAAAATAAAATAACATGCGCAACTTGAGCAGTGGTCAAAAGAGGCGAAGAGTTTTTCTTTTTAGTTTTTTTTTTTGGGGGATCTTTTTATGAAATTGAACCGAAGGCATTTATATAACCCTTTTTTCCCGACTCCTTTATGGTAACGTAGTTTTCTTTTTAGTTTTTTTTAAGTGAAAAGAAGAGGAATTTCGATGCCATTCATCCATTTTCGCTCCATTTTTCTTTTCTTTTCTTTTCTGAATATTTTATTGAGTTGGATCTTAGTATTATTTTTCTCGGAAAAAGAGAAAAGAAGATGAGCGTTGTATTGAGTGCGGAAAAATGGTTGGGGAAGAAAAATAGTTTCGACATCTAGTCTAGGGAGTATTGAAAAAATGAAAAAAAAAAAAAAAAAAGCCATCAGTAGTTAGTTAATGTTTCAGATATTTAAAACAATGAAGATGCTTAAAACCACTGTTTTAAAGTCTTCTGTGTCTCTGACCATCGATCTAGAATTGATAGGCTGTAGCTAGCGAGTCTACCTTTTTCTTCTTTTCTTCTTTTTCTTCTTGTTTTTGTTAATGGGATTTGGTTAAAAAAAAACTGTTATCTGCCTCAATTAAATAATCGTGTATGTAATAATATGATTTGGTATTGTAAAGTATGACCATTTATTGTGAAATCGTCAGAGGTTTGTGTGGCTATCCATACGGATTATAAATATCCGATCAGAAACAAAGTAATGGGAAAGCACATATTAATTCGCAAAAATTAAATCACGCGAGAAACATGAAACAAATATCGAGTGAAAAAGGTACGGCGAATGTCTTGAATTAAAAAGATGACAAGAGGGAAGGTGAGACCCAAGCAGCTCTTAATACGCATCTTTAACCCTGTTAGTCAAAAACTCCTCCAAATCACCAAGTTCACTATGTTCGCCATTAACGCTGCTATCAGAGTCCTCCACCTCCTCCTCCTTCTTCAAGTTTTGATCAATGCCCGAACCCAAATCACCAATTTGTTTCCTTCATTCGGTTTATTTTCATTCTCGGGGGGAGTGTCGAAATCCAAGCCAGCGTCATCTTCAACTGCGTCTCCATTTTCCTCTTGCTGCGTTGGCGGTGCACTGGAATAAACCCCCTTATCTTCATCAAGATCCCAATCGCTACGATCAATACCCCACGACTTCATAACATCAGTCAACCAGACCGAAACGTGCACCATCTCATCACCGTCAATAAAATGCCCCTCATCATCTGTGGTGGTGTCCTTCGGAATCCAAACCACACCCATAAATGTTTCAACCCATCGCTTCGCCGTAATCTTTGGAAATCGAACCCAGTCATCAGTTGACCGACAGGTAAAGGTTGGCGCCCAGTCGGCCCTTGCCTTGAGCTGATTGACACACGTTTCGCAAAGATAAGTGTCATGACAATATTTGCACATAAACATATCAGACTTCCAATCCCATCTCTCTGCACAGCACCCATCACAAGTAGAAGGCTTGCAAGTGTCTACTAGATGCATCAAGACCTTGTCCAAGAGATCGGAAATGTCGGAAAATGCCTTTTCTCGTGACTGTGCATCCTCGCCACCACACAGAGCTTGACGAGCAGCAGCGCTTGAGATGTCTGCCTCTTGGTGTGCCAGATCATCTGTAGTATCCTGTTTGATAGCATCTTTTAGCTCAGTGACCAAGGAACCCTGATTTTCAGTTTCGGCAGAAGAAGAAAAGCGTTCGATTTCTCTATTTTTCAGCTCGTCCGCCTTTGCTTTCAGCCTGAGGATATTGTTCGAATTGTCAGTCTGCGGACTACAAATGACCTCAGCGAAAGCAATGATCTGAGCAGCAGGGCTTTCCTCTGGAATTGAAGAGTCCTCTTGGCCAAAGGCGAACAACTCAGTCAAGACCTTCTTGAGGTTGAGTCTGAAGAGGCCATCGGCTTCGGATGGCTTCGACATCAATGCCACGTAGGCGTTTTTGTAGTCGCCAGTGCTTGTTAGTATGGCAGAAAGGTGACAGAGGCCATCAAAATCGTTGTTATAATCGCCATCCGAGAGTGTATTGCTCGTTCGAACCATATCCGAGCTCAATACTCCTTTGGCAGACTCGGTATCACCTTGCAGAACACAGCTAGCTGCCAGATAAGTCTTTGCGGGCGATATACCGCCTACCAGCTGATCATGTTCCCTAACAAGTGACTGGAGCTTGTCGATATTGTTGCCGGCAACTAGTTGTGGGTTGCTGTTCACTTCCGCTGCGGCTTGATCAAAGTGATACATTCCTAGTAACCAGAATACTTTCCAGTAGATGAAACCGAGTTCCCATCTGCCTGATGGAGTGATTCGCCGTGCTGCAATCCGAGCGTCTTCCCAACACTTCAGGGCCAACAAAGTCTGATAATGATCGTTTCCACAGCCTCCCCTGAAGAAGTGCACTAGGCCTTGACAAACAAGGAGCATACCATGAGGATAATGATGAGAATGGACTTTCGCAAAGTCCATACCAGTGTCAATCTCCCTGATGATAATGTCGGAACTATCCATTGCTGCGGCTACGGATAGCATCCGCCAAAACGGTTGATCCCACCAATTGTCCAATACAGAATGGCAAAACATTTTAATGACCGAGCCCAGAAGGGTGAGTGTTCCGCCACGACTGACTTTACTGAGTTTCGTACTGGCGGCGGCTATGATCTTCTTGACCTCATCTTCTTTGCCCAGAACAGCTTGGATGCAAACTAAACCGCACCATGCCTCAGCATGATTTTCAGCCAGCTGAAGCGCCTGACTGTAACATTCTTCTCCTTTTGTCGGCTGCTGTAACTTCATGTACAATTGCGCCATCTTATTTAGCACCCTGAATTTGCCTGGGATCTCAACCTCGTCCTCTTGTGAAATGTGGTCAATAGCACTGTCCACCAGTTTGCAAGATGACAGAGGCAGCCGAATCTTTCAGGAGATGTCGTGAGTCCATGCCTCAAACCGGGAAAACGTCTCACCAAGTCTTTCGTGCCAGAGCGAATCCCGCTTGATTCCAAGTTTGACCCTGCACCAATTTTCCGCCTTCATAATCTGCGTGACGACATTGGCATCGGGGCATCAGAGCATGTGTCGATGTCCCTTGATCCATCAGGAGAAGATGATCTCTAAATCATGCAAAGGGTTTATCGACAGATACTTCTCGCGACCTCAGCCACATTCCTGCCACCATTTTGCAGTCGGGAAGAATAAGCGGTATTTACGACGTAGACTGATGCTACGAACCCACTCCATCTGTTTGGCGGTAAAGTCTTCGGATGCGTCGTCGTCGTCGTTAAGCCATCTCCACAGTATGCCCATTGTAGAGCGCGTCAAGAAAGAAGTAACATCTTGAAAGATGCTCCAGTGCATTTTGATTATTCGAGGGTCTTCAAGAAGCTCGAGCACACACCGGCTGATATACATGACATCAACTGTGTCAATTTTGTCCAGACCCATCTCTTGCAAAACACGCATGTGATCAGGAAACCAGTTGACAAGGTATTTCTCAGTAGCCTCGTTGGAGAAGTTTGAGAGTCTGCGAGTCTTGAAGAACTTCGCAGCAGTTTTGGCGATGTGAAGATGGGCTTCGATCATGCCGAGTTTAATAGGCTCCTTGAGGCTGATGGAGTCTGAACCTGTGTTGTAATTGGCAAAGCCGAAATTCTCCAGCGCTGAGAATTCTGCGAGGTCCCAGAAAAAGCGCCGGACTGTTGGCACAGGTGCATTTGTTATCTTGAGCTCCAGGCTTATCATTGGAGGACCAAGTGGCTGTGAGATGTCGCGATAGCTCGTGATCATGTTGTACATTTTATCCGGCAATCGAACTTCGCCTTCGAGGGTAATGTTGAATAGCTTGTTGGCACGCGTCGTCAGAAAATGCTTGAGCCCCCTCAGTGGTATCTCCGTATTCTGGAGGGACACTGCGGCAGCTAGGTGAGAGATCGAGAATGGCTGGAACGCCTGACCGACCCATATCAATAAATGATTGACCAAGGTGATTTCCTTAGGACTACGCTCTGCTTCCAACTTTTCGAGTATTTCTATCGAGATTTCCTCGACGCTTCTGTCCAAACCTGTTAAAACTTCGTCCAGTTCTTTCTCTGAACCGCTGGAGGCCACCACGTCTTTAATTCCGTCAAATGCAGCTTCAATAACTCTGAAATCAATCCCAGAACGTCTTAGAAGCCCATTTGCGATCTTTTGCCTCCGCTTCTCAAGAGCGCTGTCCGGCAACATATCAGGAGCCCGAAGCCTGTTCAAGATATACGCTCTCAACTCTTTTTCAAAATGCTCTCCTCCAGCTTTAACGATAGGGCACCGCAACAGCCGCATGAATTCGGTGGCAAAAACATTGCCTTTTCCGCTTGCGAGTACACTGACAGGAGAACAGCATCTAATATTCGGTTGCCCAAGGTTATCGAATAATTTCCGCAAATCTCCAATAGCATTGGAATGCAGACAATCCACTCCATCAAATAGAATGTTGTGTGTAGTTTTTTGCCAGAGGAGCCCCGAGTCTCAGAATCTCCCACAAGGTCTGAATATCCGCCTTTTTGAAGAACTGCTCGTTTTTATCCCGACCAAGTCCATCAGCAAGGTGTTTAGCATAGGACTCGTCTTGTTCGGCAAGCTGCAAGGCAATCCATTTGAGCGCAGTTTCGGCCTGTTTGTTGTCCTCGTCGACTCTTTTTGAGTGCGAGGTGAAGAAGTGGTGCCCAATCAAGCACCGCCGGGTTTGTTTTGACAAAGAGGAGGCCAGAGCAAGGTGTCGGATGATGGCAGAAGTTGAGAATGATTTGCCAGAGCTTGAATCGCCAGTGAGGAGCAACAACGGCCCAGTGCCTCTCTTGTCACAATCTGCCCAATCGTTAAACGCCGGAATTGCAGTAAACCACTTTCCGGTCGACGAAAGGGTTCTCTTGGACATATCTGCGCATATGGCCTTGGAGCGATCGATTGGGTCCTTGTCCAAACCCAGGCGAGTCTTGGATCTTTTCGAGTCGTTCCTTCCGATTCTCGTCAGGTCTCCGTGAGCTTTCTGCCTCCATAAGACTCATGACGCCGGTTTTGACATCGCTAAGCAGAAGTTTTGACTCGCCCGCCAACGTGAGGAGCTTGGCCAGATCTCCCCTGTTTCTCAGTACAGTCTCGAGCACCACTGAGCCGACAACAATCTGCTGGTTCTTGATAAGAGCTTCAAACTTCTCCAGTTCTCCCTTCAATTCTTCGTTGCCGCACGTCACAGCGCTGGAAAACTTTTTCAGCTTCGCCCACTTCTGTCTTTTCTAGGTTGACAACTCTAGTGCAGATGGTGACGAGGCCAATCAAGACTTTGTGGGTAGCAATGAGCTCGTCGTCCATGCTTTTGAACTGCTCGATGTCGGAATAGATCTTGAACTGAGATAGTATGGGTTCAATCGAAACAAACACGCTGTCGATGATGTCGTCGAACTCTTGAAGCTTTCGTGGAACGTCGAGAAGAACCGATATCGCACTAAAATATAGTTCAGAGGGCCCAAACACCGTCGAGGCAGCCTGTGCGACAACTCCTCCCAGAAGCTTGACGTAATCAAGAACGTTGAGAGCTTTCTCCTTGCCTTTGTGTTTTTCGTTCCCGACAGCACGAGCCTCGATTCTGGACCTCAGGTCTTTGGGCGATGAACCAAAGATTCTGTCCAGTCAGCTCCTTGAAGAGCGTCTCGGCCTCGGCCCATATTATACCGATGGTCTTCCTCTCCATGTCGCGAATTGCCTTCTTCTCCATGTTGTCGCTATTGGTGGTGGGAACAGGCTGCTGCTCGAGATTTGAGTAAAGGGAAGAAGGGCGCGCTGGAAGATGGGGCAGAATGCCGTCGAGCCCATCGTGACCCCATGAAATATACTTCCTCTAAACGACGAGGCTGAGAAATTTTCTGGGTATCACTGCAAACCGGCCTATTATTGAAGGGAGTCGACACTATGCAGCTTATGTGGTTGCGGTTGCGGTTGTGCTGTTCTGTTGGTCCTAGATTAAACCGCAGGTGCTGAGAATTGGGGGAAACATGGTAATGGCGGCTATCAATCCCAAGAGACAACGAGGTCGAGAAGAGGACCAAACAGAGGTAGAAATAGACTGAGTTAACCAGAAATGCGCCTAAATGATGTCTATTCTGTCATACACAAGTAGTTAAACAGGGAAACCCCAAAAGAAACGGGGCTGGCAGCGATTGACATGTTGAAATGGTGTTCGGTGACGGGTCGTCAAAGTTGATGAAAGTTCAAATCACAAATGGAAGCCTTTCCCCTCCAAAATGCCCAAAATTCCTGACGTAAACCTGTTCGAGTGCTGCCTGTGCGTGTACTCCACCATTCTTAAAAGCTTCACTTCACAGCAATCCAATCCCGAATTTTTCTTCCCCAAATCGCAACAAGGCCGCGATCATGTTGAAAAAAAATTTGTAGCGTCTCTATGAGTAGCGTGTCATCCTTAGTGCAGGGGCCATGCTAATCTTCTCTGTATCGTTTCAAATTGACCAAATGCCCCGAAGGGCGAGGGAAAAAAAGAAGAAAAGGAATGGAAATTGGGGAGTGGGAAGTCGAGATTATATACCCAGAGTGGGTGGTCAGTGCAGTTTGCAGGTGTGCACTGACCACCCCCAAAGTTTGCAGTGGAGCCGGGGATTGAACGCCGAACCTGCCGATTCCTCATTCTGCCTCAGGCACACACAAAAAAATTCTTAACCCCAATTTGCTTAAAAACTTTCGCAAGCAAAAAAAACATTCCATCACCAAACCACCAACTTCTTTCCACCTCACAAGCACCACAACACACACAAACAGTTCCGTACCCTCATATATGAGGGCAACGATGCGTGGTGATGTCGGATTACTTACTTTTTGAGGATTTACCTATCTTCATAATCGCAGCTCATTCCCGAGCAGTTAGCGATTCATCCTCTTCAGGTTTGTTTTTCTTGGTGGTGTGGACCATTTCCTTTTTCGTTTCTGCTTTTTCAACTACAACACAACAATCCACAATATGCCTACCTATGCGCTTCATCAGTGCGCAACAGGTTACTTATTTTTATCGTTCGAAGTGGAAGATTAAAACCAGGGTCTAGACAACCCGTCTAATCCACCCTGTTGCCGAGTGCATTGTGTGCGGCAACGGGACTAAATAAGACAAACATCTATTTGATCATCAATTCGTGACATTGCTATCTAGACAAAAAAATAAAATTCAATATGCCATCCCGAGGGGTATCCGCCCTGAAAAGTTACAAATGCTCCCGTCCCGTGTGTGTGTCATCTTCCCGTTGTTAATTTGGGGAAACTTTTTGTCCCCAGGCAAACTTTTCACCTTCCTTCGCATACCCGCTATTAACCTCCAAACCCAGCGTCAAGAATATACTTTTCATTCTGAAACGAAAGCAAAAACTTGGCCACCAATCTTCCCGTATAATTGTAGCTCACATCGCGAGGATATGGATGTTCATCAACATTCGGCAGTATCGGATCCGCCGTCAAGAAGTCCAATTCAGACCCTACAACAATACAAATGTCAGCAAAATCTCCCAAAAAGCACATAGTTGATGTCAACATACAAGCATTATAATCATCCTGATCAATCAAACTCCTCAACTCCCTCACCATACCCACCGCCGACCGATCCAACTCGCCCTGCTCAAAGCAAGAATCATCCATCAGCGGATTAAAACTCCTCGTCGCCGCATCCCGAGAATACGTCTGATAAATCTGGTGAAACTGAAACGCAAACTGCTTGAACGGCATGTTTTCAATCTCCCGGTTAATATTCAGCGCAAACGATCGTTTCTTCATCGGCAGGTGATTGCGGAAGCTGATCTCGTTGTCCGAACACATAAACGTGTCGGCTGCCGTCTCGACAGACTCCATGAACAAACAGAGCACCAAAAACGCAGCAAGACACGGCGCCCACTCTTTCCTCAGTTTCGGCTTGAGTGACTTGCTAAAATTCTCAAACAGAAGCGTCATCTCCCGACACATCATATCGTCCACAACTGCCTTGATCTGCCTATTAAGCACTCTTGGTGTCACCCATGGCAAATGCTGTGGCACCAGTTGTGTCGGGCCTAGATCCGCCACCGCCTTTGGCGTAAGACAGAGATGCCTCGTCAAGACGAAATGCATGGCATAAATCGACAAGGCCCTCTTGACCATGGGAACGTCGCACCGATTCGAGTAATCATGCACAATCTGCAACACCTTCCTCGGAATATCCGTGTGTCTTACCCCTTCCGTCACAACAGCCGCGAAATCCTGCTCGTCAACGATGGCCTGGATGTAGTTCTTCAGCTTTCTCTTCAGTTCATCCTTTTGTGCGTTTCCTCCACCACCACCCAGTCCAATAGGCACCGCCGTCCTCGCCTGCAGGTCCATGGTGTTGAATCCTCTGACCAAATGATAATGCTGAAGCACCTCGTTCGATTTGGCGGTAAAGAACTTGCCGTTGATCTTCAACCTCGCATTCACCCTCAAGCCAGAAAACAGTTCGACCGTGCAGGGCTTCTCTTCGCCGTTGATGGTGAAGCTGGCAATGTTTTCTTCGATGAATCTGGTCATTTCTTCTTTTCGGAAGTGACCACGGATGAACTCGGGGAACAAGATGCCGATAAAGTCGGGAAACTGCCAGCACATAGCCTGAGGCACCGCCTGGCAGAGTTTGACGCAATTGCGGCACGGTCTTTCCATGTCACACTTCACTTTGCGCGCGTGGCAGCAGAAGCAGGCTCCCTTGCGACGAACTTGAAGGGCGGATTGCTTGGTGTCCGTTGCTAGCGGACCCTTGCGGCCTCGTTGGGAAGGTCGAAGGGCTTCAAAACACTCGTAAGGATTGGTGCTTTGCAAGTTGGCTGAGGATGAAGATTGAGCATTGTGGGCATTGATAGTTGAAGGTGTCACAATGAGGAATTTGGCTTGTGTGCTGCTGCTGCTGCTGCTGCTGCTGGATGAAGATAAGGATGGACTCGGAGAGGGTGATTTGCTACCGCGTTTCGCTTGTTGATCAGTTCGAGTGGCAATTGCGATGCTGAGAGCTGCAGATGGTGAGATGTCGGTTGGCGAGGCCTTGCGTTTCGTTACACGGTTGGTGGTGGACTTCCGGATCGGCATGGGTATAGGTGCCGTTGTTGCCGCGGACTTGGGCTCTGGGATGGCTGTGTCGTGCTCCCACTTTAGGGGCAGCGTTGGCATGTGCGGACTGGCACTGGAACGAGTACTACTTGTCGGTGTGTACTGGAAATGTGACGGAGGAGAGGGCGAGGAAAAGCTTGGGTCCTCCATAACGAACATGGAGGATGTGCCCAGGTTCTGCGCTGTGAGGTTCTGATCTACTTCTCTGAGGTTCAGGGGTTCCCAGGGCGGAACGTTGACTCTTGATTGGAGGGGTTGAGGATTCTCAAAATTGAAGGCTTGAAAGGTTTGTTGTTGATCTATACTTGGCACAAGAAGAGGATTGCCGCTGAAGAGGCTGAAGTCTGTTATGACAATGTCAGCAATGAAAACCACTGCAATTCTCGGCGAGGCAAGCTGCATATGGTCTGTACTTACCGTTGACGTTGATATTCATGTTGGCATCAAACACAAGTTCACCGGGGAAAAGGAAGGGCTGCTGCTGTCCGTCTTGAGACAAGATCTGCTGACCGAGAAACTGGCCATCGGCCGTAGTCGGAACGGACCCGGCATTGAAGGGAACAGCACCTGCGGTCTGATCGTGGTAAGACCCTGATGAGAAGGGACTGTGATGTCCCTCAAAGTCGGCGTTCGAAGGCGACAAAGCAGGCGGTGATGCTTCGATGGTTCTGTTCGGTCCGATCATGGCCCATGACGAGCTCCCGAAGCTGTTGTTTGTCGGACTCGGCATAAAGTTGACAGACTCGGTTGCGCTCATCGAGTTACTGTAGACGGCAGCCCAAAGCTGGGCCTCTTCCTCGTCGTCATACCCGGATAAGGGTGATGTCCCCACGGATGCGACGGATGCCATCGTGTGTATGTGTTGTATGTGTGGTATGTTTGTGGTTGTAAAAGTGGATGGATCGACCTCGGACGGGTGTAGCCACCGGTGTGTGTCCTTCTTTTTGTAAATTGGTGTCTTTTATTCTTTTCCTGCTTCCACCCGTCTGGAAGAGAAGAACAGCGAATTTGGTCTCGGTGATGGATTTGTATAAGAAAACGACAAGAGACCCAATTGCGTGGGTCAAGTTGAATTCGTGTGTTCGCCCTGGTGTATCAATCCACAAGGAAAGAAAAAAGAGCCTGGCCTCGGGGGATTTGTTGGACGGGACTGGACTCGCGGTGAGCCAGCCTTGAACAACGAGATCACAACAGCAAGAAGGGGAGAATTATTTTTTTATGATTCCGAACGTTACGGGCGGACAGGGAAACAAGATATGACAGATCATCAAAAAGGGGAAAGAAAAAGAAAAGGAGAAAAAGTGTTTTCTATCTTTTTTTTCTTTTCCACCTGCTTCATACGTAAGTAAGAGAACCCCTCCGATCTGACAAAGTTGACCCTCCCCCGCGACCGAGCGAGAGCAAGCAAGAGAACCTGAGACTCTCTCTTCCCTCTCAGCCCCCGCTATACTCGATTGAGCGACCGAACGTGAAAGTGTGGACGATCCCGTCTTGGCTCTCTCATGCCTTGAAGGGGGGAAAAGAGAAGAACGACGCTAAACCCTTTTTGATCACCGATGCTTGTGTTACTTTTGAAAAGGCACTTTTCCTTTTCTTCGGTTTCTGTTGTGTACACCGAGAGGGGAGTATAATGATTCGAACGGTAAAAGGAAGATAATTTTCGGCCAATCGGGTTTCGCTTTTTTTGTAATTTTGGTGATACATGTGACAACTTGGCCACAACGTCAACCTTGGGGAGTTGGGGATGTATACCTAGTCTAATTTTTTCCGTCATGAGACTTGTATAAGGAAGAATCCCGATGGTCGATGATCAACGAACTGTGTTTGTGTAACAGTTATACGGACGGAAGAGAAAAAGAGTGTATTGGACATGACTCAACAAAATACCTATTCAGGGCACTTTTTTCCTGGGCAGTTCAATGATAATAATGAACCAATAAAAAACTCAATCAGATAAATCATATGAATAGAGAGAGTGTGTGTGAGTCAAAGTGTATAAGACAAGCACAGGAAAAGAAAGTGCACGCAAAGATACAAATAAACATAATTAGATATTAGATATTAGATATTAGCCCGCGCCGAATATTTTTCTATCATCAACTTTTTTCCCCTTCTTCTTCATGTTAACCTCGTTCAATTTAATAATGATCAATAGAATCATCAATGAGGTTTCGGATGATTACAAAAAAAAGAAAACAGAATATATAAATGACCACACAGAAACAAACAAAAAATAAAACACTAACTAATCATCAGTCTACAAGAGACAAAAGAATTCATGGTGCTTCTTCTTTGCCTAAAACCTACAACGATTAAAAACACCCGAAGAAGGACACTTGATATTGACGATGAGATTAAAAAAAAAAAAAAAAAAAAAAAAAGTCATCTGTATCAACCATTTTTTACCCTATCAAACAATTCTTTTAAATAACAAAAATCCTTTTCTTATACCATAATTATTAAAACTCAAATAATCTACCGCCCGCCCGCCCGCCTTTTGAACAAATTATCCATTCCATTTTTACTCTACTACCTAGATACACGAAACAAACACATCTCTTCTTCTCAAAAAATACACAAAACATTATTATATTCATTCTACTTGACTTGATTCTCTCCTGTGTTAATCCCTGAATCCAGCAACCATAAAATAAACAGTTCTTTTTTGCTTTCCCCAGGTTAATCACTTGCTATTAATTATTCGTGTATACGTGGGAATCCGTGGACTTTCAAAAACACCTAAACATAAATAAGAACAAGTCCGTACACAGACAGAAAAATAAATAAGCCCATTCATTCCTGAATTATCATCAAAAGCTGTTCGTTCGCTCAGGAAACACAGAAGAAAAAAGAGAAAAAAGAAAGAAAAGGAACAAAGAAGGAAACAATAACACAACCGAAGCAGAAGACACGATTGAGAGACACAAACACAAAAAAGAAATATTAATAATTAAATCATCTAACAATAAACTACTCATCTCAATCTTTGATCAATCAAAACTCAAACCTTAACACCATTAACATCCTCCGTACCAACCTCCGTACCAACCTCCAACAATTTAGCCCCTCCCACCTTCTTTGCAATCTCAACCTCATGATCCGGCAAAACAGGAGGAGATTTAACCCCATCCTCCCTCGAAACCCCAGCAGCAGTAAAAGGGTTTTTAACAGCATCAGCAGTCTCTTCTTTCTCCCCGCTCTCCTCTCCTCCATCAATCCCCTCCACAACCGGCGGTTGCTGCACTCCATTCACACCGCCATCCGCCTCCCCCTCCTCAACAACCTCCTTCCACTTTCCCTTCTTCATCATCAACCCCTCAAACCCTTCCCCCCTCTTCAACCCCTCCAACGCCCCCTCCGCAACCTCTAAACTCTCAAACAACCCATCCCACTCCCTCCTCTTCCTAGCCCTCCTATGTCTCCCACCCAACTTAGCCCTCAAACTCTTCTTCCCCTTCATCTTCTCCTCTCTCTCTAATTCCTCCCACAGTCTAAACATAATCGCCCACCCTTTAACAACCTCCTTCCCCTTTTTTTCCCTTTCCTCTTCACTCATCTGTTTCAATTCCCTCTCCCCCTGTACCATTCTAGCCTTTCTAATATATTTAATCGGTTGTTTCCCCCTCTCAGCTTGTTTGACAACTCCCTTTAGAGTATACCCAACCGGTCCAATGATCGCCGCTATATCCTTCAAGACAAACCCAGTGAGACCCATGCCAACGCCAGTAACGAATCCCCGGATCCCTCCTTCTTTTGCTCCTCTCCAGGGTAACTTGACCACTCCAGTCCATCCGTCCCAAATACCAAACACGAACTCGTGTCCAGCCGCTTTGAGACCTGATTTAATTCCCGTGATTCGAATCGGTCTTCGTACAGTGTCATCTCCATAAAGTCTCGGTGCGTTATGAAATCCCTGAGCAACAGCCAAAGATAAATCAATAGGAGCCTTAGCAATAGCCGCAGCAGATTTTAAAGCCCCATGTCCGATTTGATGAGCAACCTCCTCGGCCGGATTAGACAAGGTTGAAGTAGACGAGGCCGAGTTCCTTCGATGAACAGCACCAGCAGTCGTAGTCTCCACATGAGGAGGAGGTTGTTGTTCCTCCCTTTCCTTCTTCATTTTATCCCCCTTATTCTTCTTTTTATCCTCCTCCCTCTCCTTACTTCTGTTCATCTTTTTAGCAACTCTATAAGGCACACCACCAATCCCTCCAAAAACATTCCCAACCGTTCCCATAATCGACCCAGTAATGCCCGTAATTGGTTCTCCTGGACCCTCAAAATCATTCCACTCATTATGTCTCAACAACCTCAACTTTTTCCACCCAATCAACCCTCTCTGAACCAACATCTCCGCCGCAACAGAACTCAACCTCAACCCAGTTTCCTTCATCTTCCACGTAGCAACCCTCTCCGATAAAATCGCACACCTCATCGATCTCTCCCCGTTCAAGACCAACCCCTTGTGAAAAGCCCTGCACGCATTCTCCGCTCCATCCCCTTCCTCCGCAATTCCCTTCGCAATCTTATCCACAGCCTCCTGCGCCTCCGAAGACAAACAAAACTTGATGCCCTCGGCCAGTTTATCCGCATCAAGTTCCTTATACGGCACCGGTTCCGGCCCAGCACCAGCATTAGACACCATGCTTCCCCAAAAATACTGATCCCCAAAGAAGGGAACAATCATGGTCGGTTTTCCACATTTCAACGCAATAGCCGTCGTCCCCGCCCCTCCATGAATAACACAAGCCTTCACCCTCGGAAACAACCAATCATGAGGCGTGTTATCCAGCATATAAATATCCTCCGGAACCTCCAGTCCTTCCCCAGCACCCAACCCTCCCCATCCTTTACTAACCAACGCCCTAACCCCAGCCTTCTTCACAGCCTCAAAAATCATGTCCGTAAACCGATCAGCATCATCAACCACAATACTTCCAAACCCAATATAAACCACCTCCTTATCCATCTCCTTCTCCAAAAACTTCTCGAGTCCATCCTCAGGTTTAAAACTTCCCCCCAACTCCAGGAAAACCCATCCTTCAACACCAACCTCCTCCCCCCAATCCGCCGGTTTAGCAACCACCCCCGGACTCCACAAATAACTCATCGGCACCTTCAATCTATACGTAGCTCCCGGAGCCCACAAAGTACTCACAGGATCCAACCCCAGCGTCTTGACCCTAAACTCATTCACCAAATCCCCCAACCCCTGCCAAACCATCATCTCAACCAACGGATACGAAATCCAATTCGCATACCCCTGCTGCTCATTCTTTTCCAACCCACTCATCTGCCCCCCTTTAATCCTCGCCAAAGGATGCGGAAAAGCCTGAGTAGGCGTATAAGGAAACGTAAACATCAAATGCAACGGTATCCCAAGTGCCTCCGCACAATGAACATGCGCAAAGCTAGGCGGATTCGCAATAATCGCATCAGCCACAAACGGATCCCTAGCGCCCATCATCTTTAGGTTTCTCGAATCAGTCTCATCATCCGTGGCATTGATACACGCCCTCCAGAAACCCCTAAACATGGTCGCCATCGCCTGTCTCCTCTTTGAAATATCCCCAGATTTAAGAGTAGACAACTTGGGCACCATCCCAGGATTCTTGACCATAAACGACATGAGTTCAGCCGGATCGCCCCCAACAGAAAAAAACTCTAGTCCAGAATCCTGTTCCACAAACTCTCGAAAAGCAGGATGAGTAGCTATCCTTACTCTATGTCCATATTGTTCCTTCAACACTTTTCCAATCTTGAGAAAAGGTTGTGCATCCCCTCTGGAACCAATAACCATAATAACAATATTAAGCGAGGGCACTGAAGACAATCCCTCAGGCATCTCCATCGTAGCAGGATGACTAGGTTTCTGCGCTTTTTCGTTCCTAGCCTTTTCTTCCTTACTCTCATCAACTATATCCTCTTTTTTCTGGGGTGCCATCTTCCTAGCCGCCTGACCCAGAGCTTTGGCCAAGTACCCCGTATTACTCGTGTCTTTGAGTGAAATACTGAGTCTTCCATCATGTTTTGACACTTTTCCTTTACTGACGTAGTGTTCGTTTCCGAGAGAAAGCCGTCGATATTTATCATCTTTTTGTTTTTGTTTGAGTATTTTTTTTCTTTTTCTTTTGGAGAGTCCAGAGAAGTGTTCTTCATAGTCTGAAGAGGATGTCGATGACGATTCGGAAGACGATTCGTAATGGATTGCGGCAAAAGGGGCTGTAGCGATTCGTCGGGGAGGATATACGGTCTTTGGTGAGGGGGGGATAGAGGACGCGTGACCATCTAGGTCATCGATGGTTGAATGTTGAGGCGTCATCTTGGGAGCAGTAGTAGGCTGTTGTTTGGGTGGTGAAGAAGCAGCAGTCTGAGGGGGAGACTGAGTAGAAGGAGGAACATAAGAAGGATAAGTGATTTGTCCTTGTTGATCACGCACGACGGTTCTTTCTTGGCCGTCGTCCGAGTAAATTGTTTCGAATTGAAGGAGCTCATCGTCATCATCATCATTTGCCTTGGACGATTGTCTTGGCTCGATTTGGTGATCCATGATGATGATGAATTACGCGTAACACGCGTGTTTTGAGATGAGATGAGATGGAAAAAATCGGGTTGAGAAAAAGGAGAAAACGGTGATGGTAAAGAGTAGCTAAGGCGGAGGTAAGGTGGGAAAGGCCAAAGCTCCAAAAATAAAATTTACCTCGTGCTACAATGGTTTGGAGAAAGGGATCTGCGCGCGTCTCCAAAACTACTTTTTCCCTTACGTACGTATCGAATCCCTCAAGAATAGGAATATAAGTGTCTGCCAAATCCTGACGTAGTTTCTCCCAAGACTTTTGCCGTCAATGATTTCTTGTTTTTCTTGTCAATATTGGTATTTATTTTATTAAAAAATAAGATTTCTTGGGTATCAATGAGGACCAAATTGGCAGAAGTTCCCTTTCAAATCAAGCAGGAGCGTCGTACTCTACCGATGTGCCGATTCGACACCTCCCTCCTCGATTGTCAGACACAAAAAATGTATGACATCATTGGCAACAAACTCCTGCAGGGGGCCAGGGGGTAAACGGGAAGCTTGAACGATTGGCTTCGCGCTAAAAATAGTGGAACAGTTAGGTGGGGCAAAAAGACGTTTTGTATCACTGATCCCTGTTCACTTTTTTGATTCTCTCAACCTCCTCCTGTTGTGTTGTCAAGAACAGATGAAATTGGAATGTGATTTTCAGAATTTAAATTTAAGGAGACCACGTTTTCCAGCTATGTGCTATAAAATCCATATGACCTTCCGCAGCCGGGAAAAGTAAATTACCAGTGTCTTGAACCTATCAAACTCAATGGAGATTTCCTTCCATCAATACTCCTCCTCAGCACCAATCTTCTCCCCCAAATCAACCAACCTCCCCCTCAAAAACCCAATCTCCGTCGGCAACCCTTCCTCCTTCTCAACCGCCTCAACAGCCCTAACCAACGGCTCATACCACCTCTCCCTAACTGCCGCATCCATATTATCGGGTACATACTCCCCTAGTTTCTGACCACCCCACAAGAACAACCCGAAATTCAAAGCCTGCAACAAAAACTGTAAATTGCCACTCAAAAATTCCACAATCTCCTTCTTCCCACCACCATTTCCTTCAGAATCCTCTCCCAGAAAATCCAAATTAGGAAATACCACATATTGCAATGTCTCCAACGCCTGCGTAGTAGAAAACAAAGAGGGATTATCCCCCGAAGTAGCAGAGATGAGCTCTTCCTTCAACCAAGCAACCGCCCTCGCCTTGAGCGTAGCAAACCCGCAGTTCTCCAACAAGTCATACAAAATCTTTAGTCTGTCTTCGTCCGAGGGATCGCTGTGGAATACCAAACCAGCGAGCGTGCTCGCCGCGTTGCGAACTGGGAGGTTTGGGTGGAACAGCGCAACGAGCGTCGCGAGATGAGTGTATCTCATGAAATCCGAGGTCTGCGGGTCTTGTTCCTTGTTGAGTTCCGAAAACTCAAAACCCAAAAGGTTAGAGAAGTGCAGCCAAAGACCGATGGCGATGATTGCTTCGATCGTTCCTGGTGTCTTTTGAATCCGAGCTTGCGCATCATCTTGTAAAAACTTGTCCAGCAGCTCAAAGTGCTCCGAGAAGATGTGAATATCCGGACTTTTGTGGCTTGCGTCGAAGATTGTGGACGAAAAGATCCAGTATGTGAGGAGTATGACGGCACCGCCGGTTGGGAGGGAGATTTCGGAAGGGTCGGATGGTGGGTCCGAGAAGGGGGCGACTTGTAAAGGACCTTTGAGGATGTCGTCGATGAATGATTTGGACGGCGAGGTGAGACCTAAGTCGCTGATGAGTGCCTAGGGGCTGTGTTAGTCGATAATATCGAAAAGCAATTCGGGTCACTTACAACTAGCTTTCCAACAATTGCGTCCCTAGCCAATAATTTCTGATCCTCTCTAAAGGCACCCATAAAAGTCTTTTTACCTGGCAATATCCTCTCTGGGCTGAAGAACTCCAACAGCCTCGGTGCCCACGCCATGTTGGTCCCATTGACATACGCCTCAAGAATGCAAGTTGCAAAGCTGAGGAGTAGCTTTTGTTGAAGTTCGCTTTCCGTAGGATCCTCTCGGTCCTCCCGATCCGCCTCTGGATCTGGCGCATTCTTGGACGCATTGCCCTCGACGCCCAGATTTGCAACGTTTATGCTCGACTTCCTACTCGGCAGAGGTGGCCTCCGTTCGCCCGAAAGACTATGCACCAGATTTATGATGGCAGCCGTCAATTCTTGATTCGGTCGGTACGCGCTGTACACGGTTTGTAGGGTTTGCGCTAGGAATCGACTCGGGTACTTTGTCTTGATGCGCTTGTGTAGAATGGCGAGCATTCCCAGAAGGAGGATGGACTTTTGTGTCGTCGATACCGTGGCAGAATCCTCGCCATCCTCACTGTCTGCTTCGTATCCATCTTGCTCAAACAACTCAAACGTCTCGAGCACCTTGATGATCACCTCTCTTGGATTGCCCAAACGCGCAATAGTCTCGAGACAGGCTTCGGAACCGGGAAGGCCGACCAGGTTATGTACAAGATCCCATCCAATTTCTTGAGTAAGCTCGGCATCTTGGAGAACCTCGTTCAGGGTGGGAAGGACTTCGGGCAGGAGATTGGCTTCAATGATGGTCAGGTAGGTAAACTTGTCGGTCGTGCGGGCTTCTCGAATGGCCTCGATGGCCTTGGCTGGGTCGACTGATACATTGGAAGCCATGTTTGTTGGGGGGGAAGAAGTATCTTTTTTTGGGTTACTAAATATAAGCTGGAATCGGCCCAGACCCGGATAACATTCGGTATGATGAAAGGGAAAAGAAGAGACAGTTGGGAATGAAAAGCTTGGAACCTGGCAAGTAGGCGGTAAATCAGCGATGATGCCAGCGGCTGCCCACTGGACACCTGTGGGGGTCTAGATCTACCCCGCCATGGATACCTGGACCCCACTCTGTACAAAAGTGTTTCTCGGGACATTTGTTTGAAGTTGAGATGTTCTGATCCAATCAATGATAGTCTCACACGAAATGATAAATCTCCTAAATCTTTATCTGAAGGTGATTTTTTTTTGTTTCACAAATCTCAGGTCCGGAAAAGATCGTCCAATGCTTTTTTTTCTCTTTGCTTTGACAGGTCCCACCAGTTTTCAATGACGTCGCTCCATCTCAGCTAAAATAAAATGCCCCACTTCAGGGAGCTGTCACTGCTGTCAACAGGTTTCAACAGTTTCACCATTTTATTCTCATATCTCTATAACATAATCATAAACCAAAAACGCCAGGAAAAGAATTAATCATCATCAACAACATCCCTTTGTCTCTTACCCCATCCACCCCTAACCTTACTCCTCTTGAGCCAGCTCCAATGTCCCCAAGGATCCTCAGCCAATTTAGCCATCTCGACCATATCCTCATCCTTGGGTCCAACAACCGGGATGCCCCACTCAACCGCCAGTCCGGCATACTTTGTGGCAGTCCACGGATCTCCCACACCATTATACTCAATGGCCGCAAAGACATATGCTTCATACAATGATCCCCACAGCTTCTCTTGCTCGTACAAGCTAATCATCAGCTCAGCCATGGCCGGGTTTGCTCTGCTCTGAGGCTCCCAGTCTTGAAGTTCGTTGGAAAGCTCCTTAATCCGCCTGATCCTCAAGTCGCTCGCCTCAACGCGCACTTTGTCTTGGGTGCAGGACCGACAGCCGCATTGGAACCCCCAGATACGCTGCAGCTTGTCTACGCGAGCTTTGCGCTTCATGACGGGATTGATATACGACAATGTGATTTCCTCCCCTGGGAAAATGTCGCGTATGGCATGGATGTACTGCGCCAATGTGTCATGATCAAAGAAGTAGTCGGCGTTGGGGCGACAATCGTGGTTCATGCGAGCGATTTCGGGGAAGAGGACGTAGAAACCGTGGTCTTGAATCTCGTCATCCTCATCAGGGTCGATATCGAAGGAGTTCGTTGCTGCAATCTTGTCCACTCGCTCAATGTGGGTGCGATCTGCGCCGTCGTGGGTCGAGAGGGCCAAGACGGCATCTCGATGGGCTTTTGGTAGGTAATCAACCCCTGCGGCTTGAAGCTGAGTGTACTCCTCCTTGGTGAGTTCCTCAAACGCTCGGTAGTCGATAATGAGGGAGGCTGTGTTGGCCATGATGAGATCGCCCCTTTTGATGTGCTCGGTAGCTACGAGCCCCATTCCCTTACCGGGGAATTCTTTCATGTCGTATTTTGCTGGGATAGTTCTCTTGAGGTCCTGATTGACATTTTTGACCAGTTCTGGGTTGGTAAAGGCAGGGTATTTGGCGAGATGTGCGGCTCGACTCTCTGTCATGACGAAAGATGTTCCCCTGCCGTCCGCAAAGTCCACGTCTGAGAAGACGCAGATTTCAGACTTTGATTTTGAGCTGTTGAAACATGGTGTTGTGTATTCCCAAATTGGGTGTTTTTGGCTGTCATTGTTTCCGTTTTTCTGGTTTGTTGACTCTGGTGATTTTTCGGCTTCGGGTTCTGAGAGTATGACCTTTTGTGGTTTCACTGCATCAGCCACTCCTTGACCGCAGAGAGTTTCACTGCCAGGTATAATTGAGCCACCTTGTCCACATATTTCTGCGTGGGCGAGATGATCATGGTTGTGATGTGCTTCATGAGCCAGAACCGAGCTGGCAACAAGGACTGAGAGTCCTGTGAGGGTTTGAAAGACCCTCATTTTTAAATGCTGAATACAGAGGATTGGAAAGAAAAATAACAGGAAAGAAAAAGAAAAAAAAAAGGAAAAGGTAAATTATTCCCTTAAAAAACAAACGAGCAAGTCCAACAGCCTTTCACCTTGCCGCCATCCCAAACAAAGTGGCGCGCCTAGGGATGAATGAGAAACAGATTCATCCCCCCTCGTCCCGACATGCCTGTAAACTGGAATTGCGGGGTTGAAACTGTTAGCGAGATCTGGGCTTCTCCTTCCCCCTGCTTGTCTCAAGTGAGTGGAAGAGGGCCCAGCAGTGCTTGCCGCAGGGAGACAGACCGGGACAGACCTCCTTATCCCTCCGAGTCTCCGATCGACCTTTCTTTCCTTCCTCCCACACACCTTATTTCAACCAAGTTCATTTTTGTTCCACATGTCGCAGAATCAAGCATCTTTTCAGCGCCGCAATCCCATCAAGATTTTTTTTCTTCTGAAAATAAAAATCCAAGATTTTTGGGATATGGATCAATTCGATACCAAGCGGGTTAAAAAGAGACTGGATATTGAAGAGCTGACGCAAACATGTTTTATTCTTTCATATCGCTCGGGCTTGGCTATAGAGGGATTCTTCTTTGATTATACATCTCTCGGCCCTCGCGATGATGCGATTTTTGTGGGAGGACAGGTCGGAGGAAATTTTCCGCCTTCCAGTTGCTGAATCAGCCATATACCTTAGAAATGCTGACAACACCATTACACGACCTCACTAGCTGCATATCCCGTTTTCTTGGAAGTAACCTCACTTAGTCAGGTCCAGACTACAATTTCAAGAAATTCCGACATTTCTTGTATATACAAGATTTCTATAATCTGGTGTAACAAGGTGGTCTAGTACGATGTGACGGTGACAACTAGTGCTGATGATGACACGAGTAATACATAGGCGAGGTCTATCGCAAATGGTTATCAATGTTTATCAAATGCTTTGATATGCGAATCTAGATCTCTAAAGATGCATCCCGTGATGGAATCACAACAGACTGGGCACCTCTCACCGGTCGACGGATCCTAGTATTGGGTAAAATGTTTGCCTCAAAGTGGGAAATAGGGAAGCAGAAGAGCGGTGATGATGGTCTAGACGTGAGAGTGAAATCATGTATAAAAGGGGCATCAACACCCGTTTTCTCGAGAATGTCAAAACAGCATCAACAGCATCTTCACAATCATCTCACACTCATCCTTACACCTTGATCACACTCATCCTCACATTCAGCTTCATCCTCATCACAACAAAAATGAAACTCCTCACCCTCCTCTCCCTAACCCTCCCAGCCCTCACGACAGCCTCCTCCTCCTTCGCCTGGGAACGACTCAACAAAAACGACTCCCTCCTCATAATCGTCGACCTCCAAGAAGGTCTCTACCATCTAACCCGCGACGTTGATCCAACCCTCTACCGCAACAACATGCTAGCCCATGCCGCCATAGGCCAAGTCTTTAATCTGCCCACAATCCTTACTACTTCAGCCGAAACAGGTCCCAACGGTCCTATCCCACAAGAGATCCTCGATATGCATCCTACAGCCCCTCTTATTAAAAGAGGAGGCGAAGTGAATGCTTGGGATAACGAAGAGTTTAGAGAGGCTGTTAGGGCTAGTAATAAGAGTCAGATTATTATTGCTGGGATTGTTACTGATGTTTGTATGTTTTTTTCTTCTTTTTTCCCTCTGTTATCCAGATTCATGCTTCTCCCTCTTGCCTAACCTATCTTTAATCATGTTTTCTTTCTCGTCACTCAACATTCGCCAGGTCCATCATTCTCCTCTCCTTTTTTACCCACTTTATCTTTTATAATCCCACCCACCTCAATCTTTCACATCTTTTTCCTCTCTCTCACTTCTTTTTCCTCTCTCTCACCTCCTTTTCCTCTCTCTCACCTCTTTTTCCTCTCTCTCACTTCTTTTTCCTCTCTCTCACCTCTTTTTCCTCTCTCTCACTTCTTTTTCCTCTCTCTCACTTCTTTTTCCTCTCTCTCACTTCTTTTTCCTCTCTCTCACTTCTTTTTCCTCTCTCTCACTTTTTGCTCTCTCTCTCTTCTTTTTCCTCTCTCTCACTTTTTCCTCTCTCTCACTTCATATACATCAATAAACCCAAGCTATACAAACTCAAAACACCCAAAACCATATATGCACAGTAAATACTAACAGACAAAAAAGGCACCGCCTTCCTCGCCCGCTCCCTCCGAGCAGAAGGCTACTCAGTCTGGGCCAACCACGAAGCCTCGGGCACAACAACCGTTCAAATCGCCGAGCTCGCAAACGCTCAACTCATCCACGCAGGAGTTAACGTCGTCTCCCTCTTCTCCATCGTATGCGACCTAATGCGAGACTGGCGCAACACCCCCGGCGCACTTCAACTCCTCCCCTGGCTCGACCGATACATGCCCGCTTATGGCATGTTGGCAAGAGGTCATAGAGCTGCTGTTTTGAATGGGAGTTTGATTCCTGGTCAGGGGGAGGGAGAGGGTTTGCCTTTGTAAAGGGTTTTTGATCCTCAACTATCTCAGTTTCACAACCGACGGCAGTTATAAGAATGGGATCAGATTGGTGGAAAGAAGGATAGAGAGAGGCAACGGTAGAAAAGGATGGATGGATATATATACACGTATAGAGGTGAGGATTACGAGGGAAAAAAAAGGACACTCATTTACATAGAAACATATAAACATATAAAAAAAAGTAGGGATAGAAAATACATACACGATTAGATAGAAAACGTTGGGGTCTTACTTTTTTCGTCATGTTTAAATCCAGACCACCAAGGAACTCTTCACCAAAGGAAAGAGACACTGATTGATAAGGAAAATGGGAAAAAGTTGCGATAGAAAATATACACGATTAGGTAGAAAGAAAGGATGATGGATTGTTGTGGCTTTCCTTTGTCATTTTTTCGTATCTTTTTTCTCTTCTGTTTTCTTCTTCTGTTTTCTTCTTCCCTTTTCTTCTTCCCTTTTGTTCCTCTCTTTCTTCTTCTCTCTTTTCTTCTTCCCTTTTGTTCCTCTCTTTCTTCTTCTCTCTTTTTTTCTCCCTCGTCTTCTTCCCCCCTTTTCCTTCTTTTGTGTGCTTTTTCTTCTTTTTCGTGTACAAAAGTCAGACCACCACCTGGCTCACACGGTCACACCACTCAGAGCCAAAAACTCTCACCACCAAAGGAGTCAAAAAACCAAATGCAGAACTGAAATGTCATATATATCAAAAAACTACACAAAAATATACCATATAAAACACTCATGTTCGAAACCAAAAGAGAAACAAATCATAAAAGCCCTTCACCAAAACTCCATATAATGATCCGAGTCCGAGCCCAAGAAGTCCAAGTTATTCCCATCATAATTCCCCAAGAAAAAACGCCCAAACACATTTCAAAAATATAATCCTTCATGTTGCCACAGTTGTTCTATCTAAAAAAAAAAAAAGAAAACGAGAAAAAAAAAAGACACCAAAAACAAACTCCTCGCTCGCCTTGCCAAATCCCATCACACCCAAAGTTGTTGTTGTCGCGTTATCGTTTGCTTCCATAACCAAAAAAAAATAAAAAAAAAAAGCAAAAAAAATACATAAAAACTTTTTATCCTGATCGTTCACATCATAACATTCGTAAAAAAGAATTCCCAATCCCATCATAAAATCCGTAAACCAAGAAAAAAAATCTTTCCTCCCAATTAGCCCCAAACAAAAAAGTCAATACAAGAAAGAGAGGCTGGTTCCCTCGTGATTTTTATCCCATCAGTCATATACCCATCCATCTATTCATTTCATATCTCTTTTCCCTCTTTTTATGTTTGTTCTTTTTTGCTTGTGTTTTTTTTGCTCTTTTTTTTATTCTATCAAGTTGACAAAGGGAATTGTAAAAGGTTGTAGCACGGAGCTGTGTGGTTAGGAAAACACATCATTTTTGTGTGCAGTATCCTGGTGATGATTGGATCCGGTCACTTAGTTCCTCCATGAGCGGCGATAGGAAGGCTGGACGGTTGTTGGCTCGGGCTTGCCGGTGAAGACGAGGTCCTGGGAAATCTTGCCCATGGCGTTGAGTCGATCCTGGGCATCCTTGATGTACTGAATGGCCTGGTGGTCACCTGGTTGACCTCCATATCCGGAAACGAGGCTCTGGAGAGCTCGCTGGTGGTCCCACCACTGTTCGACCTCGAGGTTAACAAGAGGCTCAACAGGCTTGGAAGCCTCAGCAGAGGCCTTGGCGGTCTTGCGAGAGCTGGTCTTCTCCTGAGTGGAGGGCTTTTCTTGGCCCTCGGTCTTTCTCTTGCGGCCGCGGGTGGCAGTGGCGGCAGTCGCGGGAGGAGAGGCGGGCTGAGGAGCGGTGCCGTTGTCGTTGTGGACTCTCCTCATGTGGTCCCTGAGGTTCCATTGACGGGGAAATCCATGGCCAGAGACGGAGCGCTCGCATCCTTCATAAGTGCAAAGGTAAGGCTTCTCACCATGGCCGTGCATAGCATGGGCCTCGCGCTCATGTCGGAGAAGGCAAGCAGTAGAAGAAAACCTGGCGTTCTGGCAACCCTCAACCTTGCAGCGGTAGGGCTTGAGGTGGGAGTCGACAAACTTGCTGTTGAGGAGATGGTGGTTAGCGGATGTGGGATTCACGTGGAAAGCGAGGCTGTGACACTTACTCATAGTTGCACTTGAGCTTCTCGGCCTTGTGGTTGCAGCTCGGCTGGCCCTCCCATGGGCAGTGGAAAAGACCGTCCGCGTGGGGATACGCATTCTTGTAGAGATAATGGTCCCTGGCAGACTCACCTTCGCCGCTCATGCGACGGGGTCCAAAGGCAGGAGGCAAAGCAAAAGCGTCCTCTCCGATAGCAGGCATCATGTTGGTGTGGATATCCTCAGAGGGAATAAACTGGGAGCCATTGCGCATCATGCTGAAAACACCGGGTGTGTGAGAAGGGGCTACAAGGTTAGGTGTGTGGTGGGTTGCAACATACCTTGGTGATTGGCCAGGAAGATTAGGAGAGTTGGAGTGGTGACTCTCACGGGGAGAGGATGCAGAGTGGGGAGCAGACCAGACATCGTCGGATCCGTCCTGAACGCCGGGGGAAGACAAGGGGGAATCAACAGGGCTCAGCGAGCTCCATGATTGAGGGGGAGAGTGGGTGATGAGGCCAGTATCAAAGATCTGGGGGTTCACGTGCTGAGCCATGGTGTTCATGTCTCTGCCGTAAGGCAGTCCATCGGGGAAGCTCATCATGTTGTAGTATCCAGGCGCGCCCACTGAGAGAGGGTCGAGCTCCAGGTATTGCTGCACGTCCATAACGCGGCCATCCTGATAAACTGGAACATTACCTGACATGTCTAGTTTTGACATTTGCGCAGAGGTCTGCGAAAGCATTGATTGAACTCTGGGCCTGGTCTTCTTTGCTGAAACCGAGGAGGTCTTGGTGCTGCGGATCTTGTGGCTGCCAGTAGAGCTGCGAGAAGTAATTCTGCGCATGGGCTCGGCCTTGAGAGCCTTGTTGCTGTTGTCGGTGTTCCATCTGGCGCTGAAGTCATCCATGGCATCCGACTGGTCCGGTTTTGGGGTCATTTGGCCAAATGGTAGAACAAAGTCCTCAGTCTCTCCAGTGTAGTAGTCTCCGGTCTCAGTGAAATCAGGAAAGTTCTGTGTGCCTTCAACTGTCGTGTCCCAAGCTGAACCGCTGAGGTCCGCTGGTCCTGTGTGAGAAAAAGAAAAGAAACCGGGAGCGCCTGGAGAAAGCATGTTGGGCTGAGCACTGAAGCTATAATCGCTGAGGGGAAATTGTTAGTGTGCTGTTCATCCACCGTCTGTCGAAAAAAAACCAATAGAAAAAAAGGAAAAAATAAGAAACGTCGAGGCATCACATGGCACAACTTTGTTCCTGCACCAGAACACATGTTAGTTTAAGGCATCTACAGTTTTTGTCACGGGGAAGGCAACAAACCAAAATGAGCGTCAATAAGTTCTGACATTGGCAGAGCAACGCGGTCCAGGTCCATGAAAGCAAGAGTTCACATCGAATAGTGGCATGAGGAGATCCAGGTATCACATCGGAGAGATTGAGTCCATGAGGCGAAGAGGGAAAGCGAAGTCGAGTGAAGCAATGAGAAAGAATCCATCCGTTTTGAAGTCGCCAAGGTAAAATGTCCAGTGCGAAGAGAAGGATTTGAAGCCATCCAGTAGAGATACACGGAAAATGATCAGAGACAAGAGAGACAGAAGTAACGCGTCAGTCTTGTCAGAGATCGTCATGTAGTGTGTTGTCCGAGTGATTTGTCGAATCCCATAAGTCCATGATGAGGTTTGCCGTAATCCATTGTAGCAGAAAAGAAACCAGAGGCCGAACTGAACCGAGATCCTTGCGTTCTCCACAGCATCTCAGGTGGTCATACAAAAAAGGATGATCAACCAGAGAGAAGAAAGTAAGCTGCATTGGAGGGCGAAGATCTGGTGACAGCAGGGGTGGTTGATGGTAGAGGTTGGAGAGAGAGGTCCGGTGAGAGATCCAGGGATAATCCATTTGTCGAGTTGAGATCCTTCCAGGTCCAGTAGAATGAGAAAGAGAGAAGAGTTCTGTAATCCTCCTGTGAAAGATGAATGTTGTCGAAGAGAAGGCGGCTCCAGTTGGCGAGAAGTGTCGATGAGATACTTACGGTAGATGAGAGTCTTGAATAACAGTTCAAGAGACAGGGCAGTCCCATCAGAGCCTCGAAAGACTCTGATGGAACCGCCCATGTTCCTCGACTCGGCCGAGCCAGGTAGGGTCCAGAGAGAGAAAGAGTTGAGAATCCGTGAGGGTTGTTTGGTGTGTCCTATTCCAGGTGAGATCCAGACCAGAGAGGTTGTTTTGTGGTGTCCAGTAAAGTAAGTGCGGCCAACAGGGCTCCATGTCCTTGAGATCAGTGTGTTCCTATGCGAAGATTGCTGTGGTGCTCCTCGGAAACCAGTGTTCTCGTTGCCAGAGTTTTGTCGAATCAAATGACAAACACACTTCACTAAAGTGGTTTGTGCAAATGATGGTACAGTAAGAAAAAGACAAAAAAAAAAAAAAGACAAAAACTATGAGAAACCCCAACTAAAGAAAACGAAAATACATGATTAAATCGTAACAGGATAGTAATAGCAAACAAAATGCACAATGGACCTCCAAATATGAGAAGAAAAAAAGAAAATTGCTGCAATATACCTCGAGGGGGAATGAACCTCGTCCAAATCAACGTGGGTGTTGAAAGCGGGCATTTTGGTATCAATCCGGGTCAAAAAGCCAGGGTAGAAAAAAGGTCCGGTATGGCAAAATGTGGGAGGACAGAGGAGAAAGAGCGAGTAATTGCTCTTCCCGGCAATGTCCTGCAGTAGTCCTGTGGAATTCTGCTAAGATGATGTGTTGTCCGTGAAACTGGAGAAGGCGCGACAGATGACGGCGATGGACGATGATGATGCCAGCGAAGTAGGTAGGCAGACAAGATGGGGAGGAGCGGTGTGAGTGGTATAAGAGTCCTTTCCGGGTTGGGGAAGGGAGATGTGGATAAATGGAAGGAATAATCCAGTGGGATGCCAGGAAGATCTGGGAAAGTGCGAGTTGGGCACAAAGATTGCGGGTCGTTGGGCTTTTCTGGTTTGAAATGTTTCGAGGGAAAGAAGCCAGCTGTTGGGCAGAGAAGGGGCAACGGGGTTTTTAATGCTGGTTTTTCTCTTCTGTTCGTCTCATTCGATAAATCAGGGAAGGAAAAAAGAGACGATACCCCCGCTCCATCCGCTTCAAATTTCTCGGCGCTTATCCATTTACAATGTCCCTTTCCGCGTCCTTCCTGCACTTCTCACCTCTTTTTCTGCACTTTCCACCACTTTTTCGCGTTGGCATCGACCTGTCACATTCGAGCAAAGCTGAGTTGGCATGCGCCCGCTGCATCTCTTACTGGACAACACGCAAGGGCGGGGCAATAGAAGGCATTCCGACCTATCACGCCGACAGGTGACGGCTAGTCTGCTACATGAGCAGGGGGTCATGCTGCAATGAGAGACTGCCAACGCATCACTGCATTCCGAGCTAACCCGCTCGTCCGACCACCCCCTCGTGAGGAGAAGGACACAAAGGACCAACCAGACACACAATATTCGCCAGTTGTTGCGCAAAATCACACAGAAATAAAACTAGGCAATGTGGGAGACCAAGGCCGATGACGAAACCCCTCATTCTCATCGAGAAGCAAAGCGCGTCTCGCGCATCCGTCCTCGAGAGATTGTCGAGATTGCCGACGCTTTCCAAGCAATACGGATAGGTACTGCACATTATGGCAGCATTGAGCCCCGCAATACGTTGCTGTCAACTGTTGTGTTTCAACGGGCTTTCGGCAGAAAAAGGAGGGGCTTCTGTTGGACAGACGCAGTGTTATCTTGCGGGGTGGGGCGTCATGATATGGAAAAAAGAGCCATCAGCCAATACGGACCTACATGTTGGTAAATGGTGTGTCGTCCGGCATCGTGACTGGACAATGTTGAGCCATCAAGGTGAACGCCACTTGCTTGTCCAACACTGCCAGCTTGATCAAAGCCATGGAACCTTGAGGGGTGAGAAATCAATGGTGGCAAGCCAGCAAACCTATCAATGAGCAGACCATGCCTCTGCCCGCCTTGGAAGTTGGTGAATTGATGCAATAATCAGGGTCATCACAGTCGTCAAGAGCTGATGGGAGGCAATCAATGGACTCGAGGCTCGAGTTCGAATCTCGTCGTTGGCACAAGCTTCGACCAGAGATCTCCGGGGCTTTCCGAAAAGGGAAAACAAGCGATTTCCTCGGCCTCGTCCCCTCTTGCCAACTCACCTCCGAAGGGCTGTCGAAACGACGCGATGTTCCCGCAGTTGAGCATCTGCATTGCAAAGATGCATTCGCCTCACGCTCGCTGCATGCCGAGATTGAATGCTCCGATCAACACCTCATGAGTCAGTAAGAGTGGTGGATGCAATGTGCAAAAATTTGACGATAATTCTGGGGATCTGGCTGGTGTGGCAGAACCTGATTGCTGTCCACGATGGATGTCTTGATTGCTGTAACCAAAGGTTGCGTTTATCCAAGTGGTCTGGACCTTCGCTCTCCCTCTCGGGGTAAAGCTTGTCCGGAGACGAAGGCTTCCTGAATTGGTCGTCGTGCATCAAAGAGGGGGGTGTTGGGCGTCGATGGTATCCGCGGTTGCCGCGCCGCAATCTCATTGGACAACAAGACTGACAGGAGGGTGTAGTTTCGTGAGGATATTCCGGCCCAAGCTACTCAACGCTCCCCTCCATTCCAACGTTATTGCTCACATCATGTCGCCATGCATCGTCGAGGTTACCAACTTGCCAACCAACCAGCCAGTAAGGATAGGAACGTTGACACATCAAACTCCTGGCCATCCACCCAAACAATGACAAACACCTCGAGTCTGGAGCGTGGAGCTTGTCAACACAATTGATGAGTGGTTGCTTGTGATAGAGGTTGTCCGGAATCGAGGCAAAAGTTGCGGGGTCCGAGGTGCACAATCAGCACGCCAAGGACAAGTGAGGCCCAGCCGATAAAGGACCACGGCGAGATTGGATCGCCAGGAGACGGAAGAAACTCCAACAAGCTGCCGTACATCCGTCTCTTGCATCTGCCCCATTGACGAGATGTGTCATTCCCAGCCGAGATTGTGAGCTGTCATGATGTACGGAATGGAATCAGGTCGAAATCTCAACTCCCAATGGTCGATGTCAACTTGACAAATTTGTCAGCGGCCCGTGTTCCCTATCAAAAGTCAACATGGTCACCTCAAGATGGCCGTTTCTCTTAACAAGCCCGCGAGACCCGCCAGTTGATGTGAATGTACATATCTGTGAGCAGGGCGCAAGAGAGACTCTTCTTCATGTCAGCACACACGCAGCAAAGGAAAAGGGAGGTACACCAAACAATGTGCAGGTATGTTTACTCACACTGATGTTGTAGAGGGACAGCAGTATCAATGCGACGTTGCAGATCCAGGTCTGGGTCGAATCCATCACTCCTCAAGGTCCCCCAACGATTGCTTCACTTGTGTCCGTCAATGAGAAAGAGGGCTGAATGGGAAGCCAATGGACTTTGGAAACGTTTTGCCGACCTCTACCAACAATTTTCTGCACCACACGCCAAGCAGCCCTAAGCCAATCGAAAAACTTCAGTTTCACTGCATTTTGCCCAGGTTTGAAGAGGTTCTTGCTGGACCGGCAGATCTGATGACGCACAAGTATACACACGGCTGTCACTGGCCAGTTCCCAATTCCTCCCATCCCTCATAGCCTCAACACGTGTAAGGAGGATCGAAGAGTCGAGCTCGGCCACCGTAGACACAACAAGCATGCCGAGCTAACGACAGCGTGTCAATTCATCATCGACTCCGACTGCTTCAAAAGATGTCAGTGGCCAGGATACACCTCATGGCTTTGCGGCGGGTTATGAATACTCACAGACAACAAACACCAGTAAATCTGCATTTTGCTGAGAATTCTTCTGCTAAACTGCAACTCCTTCCCTTTCCGTCGACCGACCCCTGCACGTCTTGGTTGTGGTTCCTCTCCTCAGACCGGCACATCACAACCGCCTTGAACAAAAGCGGTCGAGGGCTTCTCTCACAAGACTTGAATAAACCATTGCCCTTCTCCAGCCACTACTATAACACAATGTCGAGGTTCCAACCTCGATCAACAATGTAGAGAAGGAATGAGGATCTGGGGTGTCGATGCCGTGTACTAGCAACGAATGTACGAGCTCACAAGCATGGATCGACGAGTTGGTGAGTAAGGCTGTGTGGGATTCGAAGAAAAGTCCTGTCTCAGCTTTGCGATGATATGCGACCTCCAGAATCACAAAACAGGCAACCCGATGGATTTCTCTGCCTGACATCTGCTCTTCATCCAGGTTGCTCAACCAAGTGTGTCTTGATATGACTAGACAAGCATCGAGGGAACCTAGAAACAAACTTTAGGGCAACAAAGGGGGGAATTGGCAAATCCGCAATCATCGCGTCGCCAGTGTTTCTCACCAAGTCGTTTTACGGCTTTTTAGCGCGACACGCGCAAAGGAAGAATTAACTTGTTGCTCACTGGATAGCGGCAGTTCCAATCAAATCCATCCTGGTTGGTCCTGGTCCAAAATAAACTCTATGCACCTGGAGAGGTCCGGCGGGGCTTGATGCACAACCAATCCATATTTCCGGGTCGGGGCATCTGGGGGTGGGATTCGGGATAATCGGAGGGGGTTGTCCTTTGGGTTTGTAGCCTGTGCCGGAGAGGTTGCGGCGCCGGGCCGACTGGAGCTCCCGGACAGTCGGGCAGCGAGGGGGTGAAGTCCCAGTCGGTCAGCCACAAAGGCCTTGTGTGGGTGGTGGGAATGACGTGGGGTAAGAAAAAGAAAAGAAACGTCCTAGTACGGATTTGGGGGCGGGTCTTTTATCAGCTCCAGGTCTTTGGGAGGAGGTCCGAGACCTGTCTCGGCATCAAGACCTCTGTTTTCGGAAACACACATGTTTGCTCCCAGAAGCACATGCGAAAAAGAACATCACCGGGGACGAAAACAAATGTGCTCTTCTCGGTCGTCTCTGTCCCCCCTTTAAGAGAAAACAGAGCGCGTGGGGGGACATGGGGGCCATGGGAAGGGGGAGCTCGAGGCGGTCAACAGATGAGATGCGTGTCAACAATCGGGAGGTCAGAATGGGATGCAATGTCACGGCATCGGATTACTTCGGAAGGGCACCGGGCATGTCGGATGCGTGGCATTTCATGACAACAGATGGGATGATAGGACAACACGGACTGTTGGGTTGCCAGCTTTCGACGTGTTCCTGCCCAACACCTGTCGTTTCTCGAGCCGTCCACTCCGTCACAGCGGTTGTTCCTGGATAGGCACAACAGCGTCCACAAACAGGGGGGTTCCTGGCACCAATGGCGACTGCCGAAGAGTCTGGGCATTGAGGCGACAGCGCAACCTTTGGCGTGCTGTGGGCGCTGTGCTCCAAATTCCGCTCCAAATTCCATGTGTGCCCAACGGTGCCCTACCCTTTTTATCGCATTTTCGAGCACACACACACACACGACTCCACGCCTACTAGCCATAGTTCACCCGCAAAAGGCTCAATAGGCATGGTGGGGTTGTGAGCGATGGATACCCGGAGACTCGAGAGAGACACGGAGAGCCGAGAGAGAGGTCATCTGTCGGCTGCGGGTGTAAGATTCATTGGCCTGATGGTGCATTGATCTTCGGTCACGTCGTCTGCCCATCGTGGAGATCGCCGTCCGACTCGCTCACCAACTCAACGGATCATTCACACCCAAAACCCAAAATCCCATCCCTCATTGTTGCGCCAAGCAAAAAAAATCACAGGTCACAGGTCACGGAGTACCTGCTCTATGCGAGTGCGTCGCAGTCCGCAGCTGTTCCTCTCTCCGGCTTCCTGGTTACTCCTTACTACCTTGTTGTCTATTGTCTACATTGTCTCTACATATCCATTGTCTACCTCGACTCACCTCTGCCTGTTGTCAGCTGTGACAGCTTCAACCTCGCCACCCAGCCCGAGCGGGAGGGAATAACTACATATTCTCTTGTGATCGCGGGTCGCGGGGTTTCGTTCTCAACCTCCCTTTTTGCTGTTTGGGTTTCGCCCTCCCTGGTCCTGGCCGGACGAGACAAGTCATCGCGCAACAACCCCATCGTCGACGTTGATATCGAGCTGAGTGACAGACACGCTATCAAAGTTCCATTTTGGCTCCCCAGACTCCGCTATTAGTCTTTGCCAACCGCTCTACCGGACCACAATTCACTGCCGTACACCCAAAGACACATCCCAGTGAGGTTCTCGCCGCCCCGTGGATCCCCCTGATTTTATGAGGATTTTTGGTGGCCACCCATCCAAGGAAATCCCGGCCGCAGGTTTTTTCAGTTGCCCTCTGGATTGAACAGCCGTTCACAATTTGGTCGCCTCAAATTCATTATCCTCCGTGGGCCACTCATTTTTCTATTTTTGCGTCTCGTGCTTCCTTCTCTATTCCACTGTCTGTCGCGGGAGCCATTTTTTGGATAGCCCAGCCGGGTTGCAAAGAGGACCACCAGAAACAACCATGGCGCAGCCAGAATTTGCGTACCGCCCGTCGGCAGTCGTATCCAATGACCGCTGGCTTTCATCGCGCAGGTGGGAACAAATTTTGAAATCCGTCTTGGACATGAGAATTGCATGAAAGCTGACTTTATATCCAAGCCCGATTTATAATGATCCATACCAGAATGGAAGGTTTGAGACCACAGGCAGTAACCCTTATCTGCCGCAAAGGTAAGAGATGACTGCCTCACACAAAACCCTCCCTCCTTCTTTAGGACAGCCAGAATAACCGCCGAGGTCGATGAAGCGTGAACTACACACATGCCAACACGTCGGCTTACAACCTTCCATCCAACCTCTCAGCCGGGAGCATGAACCCGCTCGGGCGAGTCCCGATCGAGCCTCCTCCGTTCCCGACGGCGGCTTTCAACACTCACTTGAACCAAGGGCGATACAGCAGCCCAGCACCCAACCAGCTTCAGCAGCAACAGCAGCAGCCACAGCAGCAACAGCCTTACAAGGGAATTAGCCCTCAGCCATGGGAACATCAGCAGAGACCTACTTATACAGGAGTCCACCAAGGAGGCCACCACCAGGGGCCCTACCAGGGGAGATATTCACCATCAGATTCGATGGACGATCTCATGACATCTCCCAACTTGTCTGATTACTCATTGGAGAACTCTGTAATGGGCCCTATGCATCCCAGCGGCAAGAACAAGATGGGCGGAAAGCCTCGCTCACAGAGACGTCCCTCGAACAGGGACGAGTTTGATGGCCCTCACCAGTTTCTGAAGCGCCCACCGCCAGAGTACATCGCTATGCAAGAGCGCGAGCTCCCTAGCCTTCCCACCCATCTTTTGGTTCAAGAGCAGGACAGTGTTCTGACTCAGGTTAATGACCGTCTCTCCCAATGTGCCTACGACTTTGTGGCAAAGTATCAGTTCCCCATTCCGCTTACACAGGACATGCGACCCGTTGAACGCCCCCAGGATCGCGAATGGACAGAATGGGTCTACCTGCTGAAGCGTCTCGCGACCAAGCGTAGGATCCCCGCGCGGGTTCTCTACAATGGTCAGATCAAGCAGTTCGTTACCATTCTGGAAAACTCGCTCGAGATGCGGCACGCGGCCAAGCACCAATCCCGCCCGCTCAAGGACGATAGAAACATCCTCCAGCTCATCTCGGCCGGGATTCAAGTTGCCAAGATTCTCAAGGACGCCCAGGCCATGGACTACCTGGATAGGCTTTACATCTCGACTGAGCAGCAGATTCATGAACGCGCCAATGCGAGGTTCCGATAGATGAGTCTCTCACTCGTTTGTTATTTTTGCTTTGCTCTTTTTTATACGGAACTCTCCCCCTTTTGGATTTGGACATTTGATTTTGCCGTTTGAATGGATGGAAAAGCACTCATTTTGTGGGGAAAAAGAGGAGGAAAACGCAAGCGCATCATGCGTTACACAAACAATCATTTGCATTTTGATCTGACTTTTTTGCTCGCTCCTGCCCAGGAGGGGTAGCAAAAGATTTTCTCAATTTTTGGACGACAGACAGACAGAGACAGGCTGGAACAGCCAACATATAACGAGGGTCAACAAGAAAATAGGGAGAAAGAAAAAAGGCTTTGGATCTGAAAATACGAAAAAAGCCTGTTTTCTTTGTTTTTGAGGCCTGACTTAAACCTGGCCCAATCGACTTGGACTTGAGAAAATACTGGACTGTACTGGGACTGGAACTGGAACTACAAACGCACGCGTTTAAACGGGATGGATGGGCGGAAGGATGGTGGATATCTGGGATTTTTATTTTGCTTGCTTCTTAATTTTTTTTGTTTTTTTTTTTTTGTAACGGATTATTGGTTCACTCGATTTTTTTTGGTTCTCTTGATATTTTGTTTTTTTGGGCTCTGTTCTATTTGATGGAAATGGAAGTTTTCACGTGGACTATATTTTTTTCTCTTCCCTTGGGATGGGATTCGTTTCTCTCTCATTCTCTCGCTGTCCCCTTTCTTTCTATTCTCACTGGTGGGAATTTCCCCTTTTTTTCTTTTGCTCTTTTCATTGGCCTTGGAAAATGAATTAGGGAGGTACTCTGCTATTTGATCGAATCGTTTTGGTTTTTTTTCTGGCCTGAAGAAATGGTGGGGACTGTTCCACTTATTTAGTGGCTGCTTTGTTGTTCTTCTTGTTGTTGTTATTGTTGTTTCTCAGGGGGTGGCTTGTCTGCTTTTTGTTTGGCTTGGTTTTTATTTTTTTTATTTTGAACTTTGTTGGACGATCAGTGGCTGGGTGTTTCTTTGACCCGTTTGTGGCTGAGTGGCTATCATTGTATAGGAGAGGTCGTTTGACTTGTTTTCTTTTTCTCTTTTTCTACACCTATGGAGGAAGGCTAGGAAGGGGCATTTGGCTCTCGTTGGAGGTGGGTGGCTATGTTGATTTTTTTATATACTTGCTTTTCGGCGACGAAAACTCGGCGGCTTATGTTTTGTTTTTTTGGGGAGGATTCTTTTGCTTTTTGCAAAACCCAAACACACACATTTCATTATTATGAGGCGGCATGTGTTTTTTCTTTTGGACTGTAAGAGAAGTGAACTTGTTGTCCGAGTCGAAGTGGAGGTGGAGAGGTGGCGATTGGGCTTTTCTGATAGTGCAAGTTTGGGTGGCTTTTTGGTGAAGTTGGGCATCGTGGGGCGGTCTTTTCTTTTCGCTTCTGTTTTCTCAAACGGATCAATTGTTTTGCAATGTTTTTTGTTTTCTGGTTGGATTTTCTTCATCCTATGTTTCCAAGAAGACTAGCCAGAACAAGAGCTGCCGCCTTGTCGATATCGTCCTTGGGCTGGAGAGGAATTTGTTCTTGTTTTGTATTGGGCGGTATTCTGCTTTTTGTGCGTTTATTTAACGCAAGTTTATTCTTTGTTCTTTCCTATTTCCTTTTACTTCTTTTTCTCTATCTGACAACACACCTTCGTTTGTTTTTATCAAAGTCGGCCTGTTTCTTGCTTTCTGTTTTCTTTTCCTTTTTCTTTTATTTTTTTTTTCTTCTTTTTTACTCTTTTTTACCGGACTTCTTTCTGGATGAAGGACGCTCGTAGGTGAACAAGAAGACTAAAGTTTTGGCAACTGATCCTTGCTTTTAACTCTTTTATCTCTTCTTCTTCTTCTTCTTGCCGCGCTTCATGTCTGGCCTCTTTTTTCGTGAAAGAAAATTGGGTGAGATATTGAGCTTTCCATCTATCTTTATATATCTATCTGTCATTTTTGAGGTTTTTATCAGAAAGCAGTTTTAGCTATGTATCTACTACTTACAGTCCTTACTGTTCAGAATATGTCAATTTTATATTAATTTTGAATCACTTTTATGTTGGAATCGAAGTGAGTAATACATTCGTTTTTGTGACGGTCGGGACGACTGGCACTGCAATGACCAATTGACCAACTTTCCAAAAGGAACGTCGAATTGTAAAGTCAGCACTTCACAATTCAATTGCAGTATATATATGGTTTCTACGGTGACCAGCGGTCACAGGTGTCTTGTGTCATATTCAGTGCAAAAGTGAAGTTTGAGATTAAAGGTAAGAGAAGGAAGTTCTGGGATGTGATTGGTTGGTTGGATTAAGATGAGTAGAGGTTCTGGCTGGCATTGTGTTTCTGTGTGTGTGCTTTTTAATTATGTGAGTACTTTGTATGACCTTCCGGATAGAGGTATAATATTCGAGTCTAGGATGGTCTCATGAAGTACATGTAAGCATCTCTTTCCGAGTGGGGGTTTTGTAACGAGGTACCGCTGGTTTGGGTTTTGAGTGAGACAGTGAGACGGATGACAGCGGGATTTTCAGAGTGACGTTGGAAGGGAAAATAGTCTGGAACTTTTGAAGTTTTTTTTGGAGGATTAATTCTCTTTTGTATATATCCATATCTGGCTTTATTCTTGAGTCTGTTCCACGGTCATGATTGTTTTTAGGGCAGTAGATGTATGTTTGTTTTCTGGAGGTTTATAAAAGGAAGTAAGATATCTGGGACCTTGGTGGATAGATGCCTGTTTCCTACCCTAGATAGAGGCTTGATTATCTCCAAGAACGGTTGCTTGTTTCGGAGAGGGATACTGTGCTCTATGCACCCAACCGCTGTCGTTCACCTCTTTATTCCTTGGAGGACGTTTCATCCGCCTAACCCTCATGAGAGGGGCACTGGGGAATCCGACGGCAGAGACAATTTCAACGCATAAAGAAAAAGAAAGGGAATTAAAAAAAATTGTCCCCGGTCGGATTCGAATCGATGTCTTTCGGTGCCTTAAATCAAAAACGCTGGATAAATATATTACGCTGAAATAAAGCAGACAAATGTTAACTACTGCGTTACGGGGACTGTCAAAATTGGTTGAATTGCAGAGCCAGAATTTGGAATGAAATAGTCCTGGGGGCACTGAGTTGGGGTGGGTGGGAACTGAAGATGTTGATGTTTGGTTTTAGTGGGTTTTGTGGCGGTTGTGCTGTGGTTGGGGGGTTATCTGTCAAGAGGATTTAGCGAAAAGAAAAAAAACACAAGCTTTTCTGAAACTTTTGTCACAAATTATTGTCCGTCAGCCCAATGTTACATTGCTGTCATTCAAGACTTGCTCTTTCCTTCCGCGGAGCCATTTGACAGATTATGTGAATGGGTGGTCCTTCCACCCATCTCGGGAGCGTATACGATACGATTGGTTCATTTTATTGATGAATAACCGCCCTTGGATGGCTGTCATCGTGGTGTTTTGGCAATTTACTTTTGGGTTGTTTTGTTTTTGAAAAGGCTTTGATTTACAACTTGAATATGCTTTTGTTCAAGGATGCCTTTTCGATTCAAGGAGCGATGTGAAACTGGGCGTCGAATAACCGGGCACCGTCTTCACAAGGTGTGATGACGATTGAAAGCTGGTGAAGATGATTGGGCCCCGGTTATTAGGCGCATAGAACAGGATCTTTTCAGTTAAGCTTTCTCCTCTCTCCGTATCTCGGCGTATCATTGTCGTCATCCTCAGCTCTTGTCGACTTTTAAGCGACCCGTTTAAATTGACGGAGTCGCCCGTTAGATTGACTGGGTTGCCAGCCAACCAGAAGCCAGGATTCGTTTATGACCCACATTTACTTCCTTTTTTGGAAGTGCCATTTTCATTATCGCGACCATCATGAATGACGGAAAAGTTGATGAGCATTCAAATTGAAATTTCTCAATCACAACCAACCGTTTAAAAATTTGAAGATTTGGCTGTCATTTTGGCTCCCTTTGCATACTTTCTGCCTTGGTCAATTGAAATATTTGGCATTGAAGTTGCTGCTTTTGCTGATGATCTTACCCCGTCAATCCAACGGGCGACCCAGTCAATTTAACCGCTCCGCTTTTAAGAAAGGCACACTTTCCTATTTGGGAAACCCCCCTGCATAACTGACCCACACCTTGGCAGGTACAGACAGAATGCATTTCACTTCCTTCCACTTCTCATTCAATTTTCTTGGATCCGAGTCTTTTGCTTCAAGGAAATTATTACCGAAAGAAAATTTCTCGTCACAAATCAAAACATCAAAACAGAAACCATTCGCTACCGATTCCCTCAACGTCGACATCGACTCCCTCACGCTAACAAATCAGCCCCAGGCTACACCTGATTCCTGTTTTTATGTGTGGGGGGCATCGGTGATGGTTGGTCAGCGCCGCCGCCTCTTTCTCTCTCATCTTTTTTCTTTAAAGATCAACATCTCTGAAACAAAGAGTGGAAGCCAGGCTGCGGCGGAAAAGCCCGTGTTCCCCAATATATGGGGGCTGGTGATCATCATGGAGGCCGGAGGGGGGATACACGGGTATACACATATGAAAAAACCGAGTGGTTTTCTCCCTCCACCCCTGGTGATGATGACTTCGCCGAGCGGACGACCCTTGTCTCCTTTTTTCTTGTTTAACCATAGATGAGCTGTACTACATTTTTATTTATCCCGAGCACCTCCCTTTCCCCCCTTTGACGCCGCATCGACAAAGATAAACGAGGGTCTTGTGTGTTGCTGACACATCCCGAGTGATGCAGCTTGTTAATCCTTGGTGCGCGTTGCTGGTCTTCTTTTTTTTCTCTTCTCATTCTTTCCAAGCAGGCAACAAATTACTTGACATTCGTTTTGCTTTTTTTTTTTTTTTTGGCGCGGGGACACGATTATCGCTGGTTTTGATATAATGACTCCAACGACGACATATATTTTGTAATTCAACATTTGATACCCAAAATGAGCTCCTATCAACACTCGGATCAAGGTTCCCTCATCAACAGCCATGGTATAGAACTCAGCAACCGACCACGATACCAAGAACACGAATCTCAACCAGGTCTCGAAGTATGCGAACACTCAACACTAGAACCGGTCGGCAGCAATAAACCACCTCTTCAAGCGGGGTATCCATTACATCAATATCCTTCATACACATATCCTTATGTTCAAGATCAAAAATCATTATGGGAGAAAGTGGTGGTTTCTGGTGGTGCTCCACAACCGGTACGGCCATTACCTTCTGGATTTGAACAACCGCATACGAGACCACAGACTGGATACAGCAGTAGTAATAATGACTTTACGAGTCCATTTGATCAGCGGCCGTTAGTGGTACCGCCTGATAAAGGGAAGAAGAGGGAGTTGGTTTGTGGGATAAAGAAGCAGCTTTTTTGGATTATTTTTGCAATTGCAGTATTTTTGTTGGTTGTGGCTGTTGCTGCGGGAGTTGGAGTTGGGGTTGGAACGAGGAAGGGGAGTGATAGGTAAGCTTTCTTTTTGTGTTTCATGGTGGCCGGCACTCGATGGTTGTTGAAGTATTCCGGGTCAAAATAGCTGGTCAATCTGTTCCGACCCGGGCCGACCGTTGTATTGTTTACTCAAATCCCTCTGGTCGAAACACACACTAACATTTTCCAGCCCAATACCAACACAAAGCGCAGCTCCAACACCAACCCGAACCTATCCACTCCCAACTGCAGAAGCAGTCACCTCACCAGAAGGAGCCAAATGTCCAACAAACAATCTTACTCTGTTCACCCCATCACGTATACCGGAAAGAAAGTTTTTGCTTCTATGTGGAAGAGATTATAGTTCTCAGATTGGGTTTGGTACGGTGGATTTGTATGATCAGAAAATGGACAGTATGGGCGAGTGTATTGATGCTTGTGCTGCGGAGGTACAGTGCGTGGGGGCTGGATGGGGAGGTCAAGGAGGAAAAAAGTCTTGTTGGTTGAAGAGTAAACTTGGGGAAGCTAATTGGGCTTCACATTGGTTGTTTGCTGTTGAGGATAAGGAGTCGTCTAATTTGACGGTTTCTGGGTAATGGATGGGGTTTGGGTTTGGGTTGGAGTTATATGGGTTTTGGATTTTGGTGATGGGATAAGCTGGAAACAGGAAAACATGGGCGACTGGAAGGGCATCATGGGTTGGGAATGTACCTGTAGGCTGGGAACGTCTAATTTGGTAAGTCGCTACAACGTTTTGTTATGTCAATATTACCTGCATCTAATTATTAAGAAAAGTACCATTCAGAGTTCATTGTACGGAATATATTTAGCAAGATCCTGGAGGTTTGATCAAGACGAAGATATGACAGTTCTCGATTAGTTTCCAATTCCAAACAAACTACAGTCTATAATAAGAGAAATCCAGATGAAATTATCATTGAAGAAAATTAAAAATGGGCATGACAATAGGTAGGAGAGCATCTTTCCAGAGTTGAACCTCCCACGTATAACCCTAACCACACCCTAACCACACCCTAACCACACCCTAACCCCTTCAAATCTGAGAATGCAGTGAGAAAATGGACCCACCACGGCCCGAAACCATCCGCCAAAAAAATTACTTGGGTCAATCTTCGCAGCCAAGATTTGGAAATTTCCTCCTTTTCTTCTTTACACTTAATATGCACGAATAATCAACCGAAGGGTGTGTGATTTTCTACTCAACCAGCGGTCAAATTACGTGCTAGAGAGTTATTGGAATTTGCCTTCATCTATTTAATTCCTGCACGGGAACTGGGGTTTGGACACATTTTGATGGTTCAGATTCTGGGATGGGGGGGTTCCGACATTTTTTCCTTTTTTATTTTTTCACTGTCCTCCTAGATTTTATCACCGACCGACTTTACTTTTTGGGAAGATACGGATTATTATTTTTGTTGTCACGAACATCAATCACTGCCTAGGTACCTATGTTTTCGGAAATATATTTTGCTTGATTCTTTGCTCCCGATCTGCTGTAATATCTAAACGGCAGTCAATGTTATATGATGTGGCTGGATTCACACAACCTACGGACTTATTTATTTGAATGAGTTGATTCCCCACGTTTGTGTTTTTGTTGCATCTTTTGATGAATCCTCGACAGGGTTTCTTACACGTTTGTTTGACTGAACTATGGGGGTTGGGTTTCCTGCCGTGTTGTGGGTAGGAAGGGTGATGCTGATATGTTGTCAATATCTGATTTGTTTCTTTTGGATCCGGTTTTCGGGTTGCATTCTAAACGTTGGGGTTCAACTTGAAATGCAGTTGCAGCCTTGCAGGCGGGACGGAATAACGCATTTTTATTGTTGTTGACGGACTGCTATCAAAAAATCGAACCACCTGAGAGCGCACGGGTTCGTTCGCTGGCCGACCATTTTGTTACGTTTAGAGATTAAACTTGGGGGATTACAAATGGAACGAGGATGATGGGCCGGTCTTGTGAAGCCATAAAAGCTGGTGAGGGCGTCATTCTTTCTGACTCTTCTTCTCAACATTAGGAATACCTCCTATTCAATTGGGAGGTAGGTGATACACACGGCTTCTCGCATGAACTGTTTGCTTATCAAGGCGATCCCATCTCCTGACGTTCCGATCTCTGAGTTGAGATAGAAAATCTATGTCCCTGCTGGTTTTTGTCTCTGTTCAACGTTACAAGGAGAGATCTGTCAAGCAGTGTTTGGACGAAAAAGAAAAGAAAGTTGGGTGATGATTTTTGATTGGATAGGAAAGGTGCTGTTGATGCCTCGTTCGGAACTCATCCGAAGGTTCAACTCAGACATGTAACCTGTAGCATCGCCTCTTTTCATCAGTCTCACGTATTTTTCTTCTTACGGCCCGTTGCTTTATGCCGCGGGCCGCGAACAACCACTTCGGGAAGTTTACGGGGGTTGGCTGAAGGGATACAAGACCCGTCATTGACGGCGTGTCATTGCCGAGAACAAGGCATCTCTCTGGTGAGCGGATGTCACTCCGGGATGTCAAAGCCTTGAATACTGATTGAATCCAGCAGAAAGACGTTGCGGAGAAGGTGTGTTACAGGTATCCGCGATACTGAGACAAGTCATCCAGAGACGTCCGGCATCGCCTTTTTTGTTCTTTCGTCCAACTCTAGAAGGCCATAATCAGGCCCTCTTTCTTTTTCGGGTCAAATATTGGCCATATATGGAAAACTCAGAACCACAAGGCATCCGTATCCGAAGCAAACGTTCCGTTCTGAGAGGACTCAGCCGCGAACCATGGCAAAAGAAAACTCGTATTTACAAGAAGGAAAACGGGAGGAACTTGACCCTATTCATAGCCCTGGGAACACGATATGTTTACTCTCTTTTTCGGATTGTTGGTCATATCTTTCTTGTGGCGATCAGCGTCCTTTACACCAAACCAACACAGCCTCTATATTGGACTTTCTCTTGGCGCTTGTTTATAATACCAAATTCTCACGTCACAATACATTGTCATCTAGGACAAGACAAGGGATGGCCAAAGTTGTGTACGTCAACCAGGGTATCTGTTCTTCTTGGCATAGAAACACAATGGATGGTACTCATGTTACGCCGGCAAGCTGTCGGTTGGGAAGTGACACGAAAGATTTTCTCCAGGTAACTGGTTGGTGAGGGGCACATGCTGTGAAGGTGAATTGCGTGGGAGGAGAAGAGTATCACAACTTCTGTGATGAGAGGTTGGGTCCATATTCTCGGCTCATGGCATTTTCTGTGTGAGGATTACAAGAAGCAGAGTAGTAGACGTCTTGTCCTCTGAGGAAGAATCTGTGGTGTATAAAGGCTGGACCAACCGGCGAGAAAAGAGATGAAGGAGCATAGACAGTTTTTCTTTCCCACAATTCCCTTCAAGACCTTGAGTCGAGACTGAAGACACTCAACCAAGTCATTTACATACAGTCTTGGTAACAATACTATTGGCCAGCCTTGACAGCATGCCAGTTGTTCAGACTCCCCAACCCAAGCCCATGCCCAAGGACCAAGAAGATGTTGCCATCGATCCATGTGAGTTGATCTTTTATTCATCTAATAACAACCACGAAAATACTAATACCACTCAAGTCTTTGGAAGATAAAACACTCTAAGAGGCTTCATTCACCCACCTCAGCCAGCTTTCTCAACGCATCAACCGTGTTACGCACGGCAGAAATTAAACACCGAGCAAAAACTATGGAGCGAATACCAACCAGTTAACGGGGCTGCTGCACAATTCTTTTGTCTTTTTTTCATCCTTTTTCTTATTAATCTGATTTTCATGTTGAATGGCGTTTAAAACAACAAGAGCAAGACGGGCGGCCTCACGGCGATTTAATGTATGAAACCTATCGTTTTGAATCAGAGACATAGCGGGGGTCATCAACCCAGGGAACTAATAGGAGAATCAAAATGGAAGCACAATCACGATGCGTCTTTTCACATCCACATCCGCTTTTGCAGTGACAGAACTGCTACTCGTCTCTTTCTCCAATGTCCTTGCTTCATAATTGAACTTCTAATTCTCCTCAAAAGGACATGATGACATCGCCCCTGTACCCTGCCCCCATCAATAACCACAAGGCTATACATCCCATCACCACCCCATCTTGACTCTTCCCCCGTGACACGCGAACCATCAGTTTCGTTTCACAAATCCACCCCAACAAACTCAGGTATTACAGGAAAAAAAAAGTGGCCAAGGATTCCTTGAGAAAAGGATTTCAAACTTTGCCATCTCGGAAAATCTGGCGTCACTTCAACAACACAACACAATACAAGGCAAGATAACTCGCACATGATAAGCGCCATTGGTCACTCTTCAACTTAGCTCTCGCTTGGCATTCCATCGTGATCTCGTCTTTTGATACTGTTTGCTAGATGTCATGCGGGCAGTGCAAAGTCGAAAGAAATACTTCGGTGACCCCGAAGACGTTAGAACCGAACCGAACCGAGACTTTATCGACGGAACCTCACCAACATACGCGAGGGAACATTACAGCCAAAACACACGCCACACAGAAGAAAGCCAACACTGGTTAAACGCTTCTCCGAGGTTATTACTCCCGGAATAATGAGTGGTACATCTTTACACAGAACCAATATATTATTCCTGGTAGTCATCACCATAGTGGCGTTGATGATAATGATCGTAACAAGGTGACAAAGGGTCCAAGAATCGGATCAACCAGAGCACACCAAAAAGAACCCACATTCACCAAAGAAGAAAGCGGTAGTCAATACGAAAGAGAGATTGAACACAATGTACCCTGTATACAGTGGACAATTTATGTGCCACGGCTGTGTTTGGTCTGACGTTATAACCGGTATCTAGGAAACCATAAGCAATAGCAATTGATAAGAGGATACACAGAATATTGTCCCGGGGGTTACGGACATAAAAGTCTTTTCGGATTTCAGACAGGAAAAAATAAAAAAATAACGGAGCAATTCCGCCGTTCCATCAAACCTCCCTATTGTCCACAAACCCGTATTCTAAAACATCATCGCTCCATTTGTACTAATCCACCGAGTTTCTCAAAGCCTTACCAATTAACTAAACAGAGCCTCAAAAAAATCATTATCAGCAGCATAACGCATCTCCAATGACCAAATTCTAACCACCCCAAAAGCACCTTCAAAAATTCTACACAGAATCAATTAACCTTAATCAACCCTTTCCCACATCTCAAACTCATACCCAACCCCACCCTCCTCCAATCTCCCCCCAGGAACCTCCTCCCCAACCCATCTATCCATCTCCTCCTTCCCCCTCTTAACCCATCTTTCCCTTCCCTCCCATTCAAAAAACGTATCACACTCAAAGTCCCCCTCAACCCTAGTCAATAATATCCTCCTCGCCCCAAACCCACCCTTCATCGCCTCCCTATAAATCTCCCCACCACCAATGACAAAAATCCTCGCCACTTCTTCCCCCCTTTCCCCCCTTAGTATTTCTACAGCTTTCGTCAAACTCTCAACCCAAATTTCCCCCTTTTCCCCTTCAATCTGCTGCGCACTCCTCGAAATAACGACATTGATCCTATCCGGAAGAGGTTTGAATTTCGCTGGAATCGATTGCCACGTCTTTCGGCCCATAATAACTGCATTTTTTTTATTTGAGGGGAATGATGGAGGTACTCGTTTCGTAACTCGAGCAAAATATGCCATTTCTTTTTTCAGGCCGGTCCATGGCAATGTTCCGTTGCGGCCTATACCGAGTGATTGACCTGCTGCTGCTAGGATCAGGGTAATGTCTGGTTGTGGTGGCATTTTTCTTCTTCTGTCGTTTAAATAATTTGGTGAAGTTTGGGGTTTTGTGGTGTTGTTGAGATGAGGGATGAGGTTGAATGATGAAAGAACTAAAAGGTGGGGCAAGATTGAAACCACGAAAAATATCAAACTTGTAACATATAACCCTGAGTCTAACTCCAACCCCAACCAACCCTAACGAACGGTGTTCAACCCCCATCCTCACCATCAAACTCAACTTTCTTTGCAGAAAAACAAAAATAAATCTTCTTTGCCTGCTACCACTAAATATTATAAAATAAACATGCTTATGCTTTCCATCCCCAACTTTCCCTCCTTCCATTAATTTCACAACACATACCCACCCCCACCAACCACAACCCCCCACTCCCTCACCCCCCTCCCATCCTCCAATTCAACACACCACCACAACGCCGCCCTAGCCTTATCCCCCTGTCCACTCTCCTCATACGCCCTCGCAAGCGCAAACCATGCCTCCGAATCATTCCATCCGCTCCCCAACTTCGTCAACCCGCTCAACAGTCCATAAGCCCTATCCCTAGCCGACAATCTATCATTAATTGGCAAACTCGTAGCTTTATACGGCGGCGGTAACTCTGGTCCCAAAAGGGTATTCTTTCCCTTTTTCTTTCCATCCTCATCTTCATATTCCTCCTCATCATCATCTTCTTCCTCATCTGGTTGTGGCCTACGCGCCTGCTTCTTCCTGTCAGGTCCCAAACCCAAAGGAACAGACGGTAAACCAGGATACTTTGCGTCATCATCATCATCAAGACCATCATCATCACCACGAATCAAAAGATCCGTCAATAATGTATCCGAATCCGTCAGAGAGGCACCTCCCAAATCAAGCCCCGGAACAGCAGGAGGAGGAAGTAATTTCTCCGTATAAATATCCAACAAAATATTGGATAATCCCACAATTGCGACCGCATGATCAGGGAAATGAGCAAGTGCCGTTTCAAAATCTGCCCGAGCTTGATATGGTCTCCCGCGAGCGATGGACAATTTTCCTTTCTGTAAAAAAACAGTTAGCAAATGATCACAGTTTGAAAGTAAAAAGTCTTACCTCCGCCCAAACATCAGCCAAAATCTGTTCAACACTCTTATCCATCCCCCAACCAGCAACCCTAACACTCAAACTCTCCGACCCAGGCGCATCATTCGAAACACTCTGCTCCAAACTCTGCACAATCAACTGCGCTTCAGCAATCGCCTTTTGCGAATCATCCAACAACCCCGCCCGACGATAAAACCCGGCAATAGTAAGCCACACATTAACCAAAATACTCTTTCTCTTACGCTTGCTATGCTCCTGAGGAAAATGCACATACGGCAACAATGGCGAAAAGCTCTCAATCCTCTTCTTCAATGCCTCAGCGTTCTTATTACCCCCCAACGCCGACCCATGAGACGCAGCATGACGAAGAGGAATAGCCTGTGACGAAGACGAGGGCGGCGGAGAAGCATGAGAAGCAGAAATACTTCTTGTGCCAGAAGTAAAATACTGCTGCAAACCATGTTCCTCCAACGATCCTCCCAAAAACCTCTCCGCATCCAAAGGAGGAACCGGTGGCCCGCCGCCGCTGACGCTCATCGCACGCTGTCGACTGCCGCTCCTATCCCTCTTGCGCAGACTGTTTCTACTCCTTCCCTTAAGATCAGAAGACCCAACAGACCTCCGACTTGAATTCGGATCTTCATGAGTAGTATGCTGGGTAAGAGTAGTAGTAGCGACGCTCTGCATAGTCTGAGGTCGAGATGTCGTCTTTTCATTATTTCCAACGCTCTGCCTATGACGCATAGCCCTTTCAGAACGCACCCCAAAGACACTATCTCTGAGGCTGCGAGCCGTGGCCGTGGTCTTGGGAGGCTCAACAACCTTGGACAGCTCAATCTTTTGCTCAAGGTCCCCAAATAACCTAGGGAACAAAGTGAGAAGCTCGGTGCTGGCGTTAACGGCCACCGCTGGACCTTCAACAAGCTCCAAGATTGCCAATTGGGTCATCTTAATTTCCAAAATACTCTCCTTCTCGTAATCGTCCATCTCGTCAACAATTCCATCACCTCCGGTTTTTTCAGTGACAACCTCGTTGAGATGCTCGCTTCGGAATCCTCCGTTAAGACTTCTGGTTCCAAACAAGACAACAGGGTCCTTGAACTGTTCGATTGCACCCTCGCATGCCCTAGCGGCCATGACGTATTCTTGTCTTGCACTCAACATCAGTGCCAAAAGATGCCAGAGAGGGATGAGTGACCTTTCCCTCCAAAAAGGTCCATTGTGTAACTCCTCGTGTTCTTTGACCGCCTTGTCGGCCAACAGAGCCATCTTGACCAACTCAATGGCAATAGGAAGTTTGCGCTGTTCAGCATATAAAACACCGAGAGCAAACACGCCCTTTACGTCCACAACATTACCAAACTCGGGAGACAGTGACCTCCGCAGAGATTTGATGGCCTTTTCCTGGATTGTGGATCGAGATTCCGAGTCAAAGGTAGTTCGCGCCCATTGAGCGTTCGCTAGACCAACTGACTGCCACGCAAGCGACAGAATATTAAGGGGTACAGCGCTGCGGTGATTGTCCACGTCTGTTCTCCCATACTTCTCCGTGAGCTTCTCAAGTTCTTCCGCCAGCTTGTATGCCTTTTCCACCGCCTCCCTTCCTCCATAACGACAAAGCGCCGCAATACATGCCGAAATAGTCTCGAGCGTAGTCGCATTGCTATCAAGAGCAGGCTCGTCGTGACCCGTCTTCTCGACTCTCGCTTTGCCCTTTTTGACCAGTTCAAACCAAGAATCAAACGACATGAAAGCCAAATCAAACTCGGCCAGCGCAAGATGAACGGTAAACAAGTGCCGTAAAATCGAAGTCGAGTGATATGTCTTTGTCGCCGCTCCGTAAAGCATCTCCAGCGTGCCCCTGCTCAACGCATCCCTTCCGCCGGTGCCCAAGTCATGCTCTTTCCATCCTCTCCCGTTCAATATCGCCCAGTTTCGCATAGCCGTATTGACAAACCGTTCCACCTCAGCTCTCAGCTCATCAGCCTTGGGGAATTTGGTCTCGCTGTACAGCAATCCCTGGTAAATAATCTCAACCTTCTTCAGCTCAGCCCTCAGCTGCGCCCTTGCGCTGGTCTCGCCGTTGACTATCGCAGCATTCCCAGTCGGATAGGGTAAGTCCCTCTGCAAAATCTCCGACAAGGCTTGGTAATACTCGGACCACACCTGCCTTCTAGGCACCGACCCGCGAAAACCATACCCACCCACAACAGACTGCGCTGCCGTGTTCTTGCTCCCAGCCCAGTATTTGGCCCACGTGCGGAAACCAGAGAGACAGTCCTCCTGTTGTAATGACTTCTCCCCTTGTTTCGTCGCCGTGCTAGCAAGCATGCAGTATTCCGTCAGGAACAACTCAGCCCAATACCGGGTTTGTGGTCTTGTAGGGCCGGCAGTCCAGACACTGCTAAGGCTGGGAAGAGCAACTTCGAAGGCTTCCAGGGCGCCGGCCCGTTCGTGTTGCCGCGCAAGACAGTTTGCTCGTAGGTAGGCGGCTTTGAGGGCGCATACTTTGGTCCATTCTGATAAATTGTGAGCCTCGTCGGCGTGGTCGGGGTATTCGGCTTCGAAGGTTCGGGGGAGACGCTCAAGGGCAAGGGAGTATTCGCGTAGGACCCAGTGTAACCAGCCGACACAGACGCGGGCTTGGTAGAGGTCTTCGGGGTGGAGGGTTTCGGTTTCTATGAGGGTGAGGAGGGTTGGGAGGTGAGTGGCGGCTTCGAGGGAGGATGCGGCGGCGTCGGTGGCTTCAGCGGTGGAAGGTTGTTTTACTGAAGCTTTGGTGATGGAGTGTTCTGTTGCTGCTGTTTGGGCGAGGCCTGGGGAAAGGGTGAATAAGGGGGTCAGGGGAAAGGGTGATTTTTGGGCGTACATGTTCGCTCGGGAGCATGCTTTCGCACTTTTCGAATCAATTCAGGGACGGCATCCCAGTTATCGTCGCAACGGGCTTCGTTGAGCTGTTGGATGTAGTTGGCAGCTTTTACGGGGTCGGGCTGGGGGAACGGGGTCAGTTTTCAGGGTATTTTGACATGAGATTCATCACATACCATGTTGAAGGAAATGCAAGCCGACTCGCACTACGATGACTTGTAGTAGCAAAGCATGCGGAAGAAAGTAAACGGGAGAATCGAATTCAGGGTCCAACCAAAGAGTTCATGAAGATGGGGGAAAAGAAAGGCTAATGAAGCCAATAACCTGTTACTCCAAATCTCCGGGGAATGATGATGTCGGGACTCGGGCCCGCCTCTCTGCGCTGTTCTGGCGCTGTTCAGGTACAGGAATAGCACCCAACGGCGCACAGGGATTGGCTGGTTTAGGGGGACAGGGGTTTGAGATGCCGCAAAAGTGGGTTTCTGCAGCGTCGAGTTTAATATCTTGGCAAAAGCCGATAAGATATCGATTTAACTTTTTTTTAATTTTGTCTTTTTGCAGTGGTGATTTTGAGGATTAAATTTAACAAGATTTCAATCTGAAACTGCCAATTGCATTCGGGGGTAAATCTCACATGCTCTTGAGACCAATTTATAGTCGGATTGGATATATTTGAGAGTTTTTCATAAAATCTGTTCATTCAGCGTCTCCAACTCGAATAAACAAGCATACATCAGACGATGGCCGCAGCAGCACCACCCGATTTGAGGGTGCTTTGTCGACGACTTACTTCAACACCAGTCGATGATCTCCCCCGACTTTGCCCACTTCTCGTCAACCATGTTAAACAATGTGGCGCACCATTATCAGCTTCAGCAGATGCAGCAAAAGGAAAGGGCAAGACATCCGAGGTTCCAGTTCTCGTTCACAAGTTGAGAACACACATCACCACTTTATTGACTGGAAAGAGCCCATCTGGACGATTCGCCGCGGTATGCCTGGTCAAGGCTGTTGTTGATGTTGGAGGATGGGAGAGTCTCAGACAGGCTGAGCCATGGATCAGGGGACTCATTGCCATTGTTCAGAAGAATGACCCTTTCGCAAGCAAGGAGCTGGCCATCATTACTCTCACCAAGATCTACATGCTCCTTCAGGGTTACCAGACATTGATTAGAGAGATGGCAACCCCGACACTCCCAAGTTTCGTCACGGCCTGCCTCCAACTTATCAAGCCATCAGCATCAGGAGAACCACTCAAAACACCGACATCAATCATCGAAACCGTTGCTTCATCCCTCTCAAAGCTGGTAGTCCTCTACCCAACAACCCTCAGGCCCTTTGCAACCCAAACAAGGACAGCACTCAGGGCCTACATCGCCCCGACTTCATCCGACTCCCAGATTGTTCCGGAAACCCTCAGCGAGAGCTCCCGTCAACTCTTCATCCTTCTCTCCTATACAGCCCCCAAAAATGGCAGCAGCGACGAATGGGCCAAATCGATCAAGGCCGCCATTCTCGACTCTCAATCCACCGCAGACCAAATCTTCCGCGGTGTCATTGAATCCTGGGAATCCACCACAGGCTACACGCCCCAGCAAGCCCGCACCGACGGTCTCCCCAACGGAGGTGGTGATTCCCCAGACGAATTCCCCGCTTGGTCGGGAATCCAAGCCGGCTCTGAGCGTCTATCCGGTCTCTTGGATTTCCTCTACTCCTACCTCGACAACCCCACAAAAGCCCCCGTCTCTGTTCCCCTTGGCGAGCTTTTAGACCTCACCTCCCGTCTAACTCTGGTCACTCCTCCCTCCCCTTCCTCTCCAGAAGACTCAATCCAAACCAATCCCGCCATCAGCCGAGATGAAAAATACGAACTCTGGACCTCCCTCCCTTCAATCCACTCATCAGTCCTCCGTCTTCACACCTCCATTCTACGCCGTCTATCAGACTCTGCCATCCCCTTGGCAACAGACATAATCGATCAAACCATCCGCGTCTTCACTCCATCCCCTTCAATCCGCGAGACAGTTTATACTCTATTCGAACCTCTCCTCCTGCTCACCGGTCCTACCTTGCCCCGCTTAACAGTCGACTCACTCAACTCTCTGATCCAATCAGTATGCCACGACATTCTTCTCTCAACCGGACACATCACTTCCTCCGAATCATCCACACAAACCAACAACGCAGACGCATTCCTATCTAAACCACCATCCTCCGAGACACAACCAACTTCACTCTTTCCTCCTCTCCCTCTCTCCCACCTCAAAGCAGCTCAAACCCTTCTCCCCCTTTTGCTCTCTCACCTCCCCCAATCCCACCTCTCCCCAGAACTTCGCGGTCTCCTAGACAGAACCGCTATCCTCTCAAATTCCAAACAAGCAATGCTAGCCAGCTGTCTTCATCCATACAAAGACAGCAGAGGGAGGTATTATCCTTCTATCCTTCCATTTTTGATTCGACAATACGGAAAGGATAAAGATGTCGAACTTGTTCGTTCAAACCTTGTTAAAGTTCAGCAGAAACAAATAGGGGAGGATTGGGATGCTAGTGAGGGGCTTCAGCAGCTTCTTCTCAACGGGTCAAAGAAAGAGGACGAAGAAATGGCTGTTGTTAAAGAGGAAGCAGTTGTAGTGGAGGAGAAGAAGAAGGTTACGAGTGGTTGGGGGGATGTTAAACCTGCTGAAGAAGAAAAAATGGAAGTTGATAGTGAGCCAGTAAATGCGTTTGCTGTTACCGTTACGAAGGAAGAAGAGAAAAGGGAGGCGACGCCCAGGGAGACAAGAGCAGCAGCGGCATTAAAGAGGAAGAGCGAGACGTTTGAGGCGGACGCAAAGAAGCCTGCTGCCAAGAGGGTTGCTACAAAGAAGATTGTCGAGAAAAAGGTTGAAGTTGCCAAAATTGAGGAAAAGAAGGATGCGGATGAGGATGATAGTGATAGTGAGGGAAGTGTACAGATTGATATGTCGTTGGATGATAGCGAGGATGAGGAAGAGGAAGACGAGGAGTAAGAGATATCAATTATAATGTACGGAGATTTGTCTTGATGGCCATGATATATCACGACATAAATCAGAGCAGCATTACCGATAGTCTCAAGTTTGATGTGTCTGTTTCCCATTTGCTTTTTCCAGTGATATCTCCTGAAAGAAGGGTTGTTACACGCTGACATCAGGACATTGTCAAGAAATCTAACATGCAAGTTGTACAACCTCAGCCTGGGTGAATATCAGGGGTTCTTTGGAGTTGCTGGCTTCCAAGCCACAAGTTCCCTCAGGGTTACCTTGGTTCCCGCCGGGCCGTTGCCGTTGCCCTCAAGATTACGCAGAGCAGCGATGAGAGTATGTAGTGAGACGTATCAAAGAACAGTTCCATCACAACCATCAGTTTCCAAAGAGGACTCCTCGTCATCCACCCATCAAGCCACAAAACTCACCACAACCACTCTTCCACCACCAACTCAGTGCCCCAGGACTATTTTATTCCAATTTCTGACTCTAAAATCCAACCAAATTTGACAGTCCCCGTAGCGTAGTGGTCAGCGTTTGTCAGCTTTATCTCCAGCGTATATATTTATCCAGCGATTTGATTCAAGGCAGTGAAAGACGTCGGTTCGAATCCGACCGGGGACACAACACTTTTTTTATTCATTTTTATTTTAGTTTATCTTTTTAAGAACTTTTTTTTTAACTTTAGTTTTATTATTATATGTATACTTATTTAAGTCCTGCCGGTAAGGCAAAAGACGGAAAGTATTATATATATCATCAGCCGTTCGTGGTTTGCTGCTGTGCTGAAGCCATTGCCAAAAAAGATAGACATAATCTGAATCATCAACCACGACCCTACATAGAGGCAGAAATTCTAGATGAGCCGTATTAGCTTTCGAGCCCGTGAGAACGACCGCCATCAGATAATGACCGCGTAGGCAGCAGACTGAGCGGGAAAAAACCCCCCTGAACTTATTTAGACGGCAGGAACGTAAAAGAGTTGTTGGTTCAAGGATTTCCAGATTCGGTAGGGGGAGAAGGTCGGCAGTCTGGGTTGGGGTTCTTCAAGTTTCCATAACACTTGAACCACACTTACCGCTCTCGGAATGATTGGTCAACCCGAAAAGTCCCAAATCATCCAAATTTCACCCTTCCCCAGACATAATCTACAATTTAAAAAGTCTCAAAGATTCTTTCGGCTCTTCAAAGCAATTGTTCCTTCCTTTGGATCTTGAAATGGAACTCCCCAAGAAGTAAGTTGATAAGTGGTTAAAAGTGGATCAACATTGCGGAGACTAGTCCTATTCAAGTTAGCCTGTTTATGTGAAAAGCTGTTTGGGGTCACTCGGTGGAATTCCCGGGAGGACCTCTTTCTCTCATTAGACATTTTGTGGCACGGAAACTGCTTTTTACAACTAAAGTTTTTAGGACCTTTTGTAGATTTTCAAAATCCCAGAATTCTCTTCCCACAACCTGGAAGATATTAAAGAAGAAGAAAAAATGCGTCAAACTCTACGACGATCTTGTAATGAATGCGCCAAGGCAAAACAGAAATGCGACCTCCAGACCCCGCGTTGCTCTCGTTGCACCAAACGCAGCAACTCAAAGTGCAACTATGCAAATGAGCCCTTGACATTGCCTTCTGTTGGATCCTCTCTCGACCCATTCGATTCATATCCCCCAACAAGACTCCCCCGAGATCGTGTCCAAAGACTCATCCACAGCTTTCTCAACAAGATTGCATTCCAATACTACCCCTTAGATCTCAACAAAACTTCAAACCCTTTTCTCGTCTCTTGGTGGCCGCTTGCGCTTGGGGATCCAGTCTTATTTCATGTCTCGCTGCAGACTGCATGTTTGGACGATGAGTTGCTCGCGCAAAAGGGGTTTCAGACTTCAGAGATTCTGATGGCGGATTCGGTTGCTTTGCTTCGACGCAAGGTTGAGAATCCGATAATGGCTATTCAGGATGGCACGTTGAATTCTGTTATTACTTTGGCTACTATTGAGTATGGAAAGGGAAACTTTGAGATTAGCAAGATGCATGTGGATGGGGTTAAGAAGTTGGTTGATATGAGAGGTGGGATTAATTCTGTGAGGCAGACGAGTCCTTTGACGGGGAGGATGGTTAGTTGGTAAGTTGTTTTTATATTGACTTTGTATTCCAAAAGACTGACGAAATTTGGATATTAGGGTAACGATGCTGGTTAACGGTCATCCTCAATTCCAGACACAGGATGATACCGGAATTGGGGATGGTATACCTCCGATTCCAGAATGGCAACTAAAGTGGAATGATTTTGATCATGATCTTTACGAGATTGGCGACATGGGAATTGATTACGCAGTCAAAAACGTTTTCATCCGTCTTCGTACTGTTTTCCAACGAGCAAAACGAATACCATTCCCAACCACAAATTGTCTTCACGATCTCACCTGTTTCGTCGTACATCGACTTTTACTCTCAGCTCCAAATCCTGAAACCACAAAACTATCATCCATAACCGAGTGTATCCGCTATGGAATCATTTTGTATATGCTCATATCCCAAGGGCCAACTTACTACTCTCACGCAGTGTTTATGGAGTCAATCACAGCCCGATTCATCCATCATCTTGAGCATTTCGAGTCAACAGGACGTCAATTTGACTCACTCGATGTTTGGCTGGTTTCCGTTGGGATGGTAGCCTCTACCGGGACGTCTCGATACTCTTTGTTTATGGACGGAGCACGTTTTCTTGCTACTTCGCTGCAGTTGAGAAGCTGGGAGGATATTTTTGTCCATATCAAGAGGGTTTTATGGTTGGAGTTGGAAGGTGGTGAGGATCACTTTCGGTCTTATTGGGATACGGTGCTTGGTATGGGGGACCCTTCAACGCCGCCGCTTTCGGAGTGTTCTTCTCCGGTTGTTGAGGGGAATAGTATTGCGGCGGGGTTTTTGCTGAATTTGATGGCGCCGGGGAGACCGGTTTCTGTTAGTTCTAATTATCAGAGGAGGCAGAGTATTTTGGTGGGGCCGGAGACGTGAAGTCGAGGGAGGATTGATGAAGAAAAGGACACCAGCAATAATCACCCGGCCGAGCAGTTACAATTCTGGGCTGTATGGCAGACAAAGTTCTTAAGGATATGGTTAATGTGGGTGATTTCATGACAAGCAAATGTGACATCTGCTGACAGCTGTGAGAGACTAGAAATCAGGGTGTTCGACCAAGAGGTTACCTCCTTCCCTGTAAACACCCCTTTATATATCAGGTCCAGCGAGTACCTTCCACCAGCCCCCAGACACCCCCATTGCCCCCTGAGGGGAGGTCCCCCGTTCGATTCCTGGACGGGGGAATAAAAAGTAAACCCATTCGGTTGGGTTTCGTACCCGGGGAGCTTTTGCCATTTTGGAAGTCGGTTTTCTTTCTTCTTTCGGTGCAGATTATGCAGTCCCGAACCGTGAGAATTGAAGCAGAGCACATACGAGGTCAAATAAAAACAAATGAATTCCGAGAAGAACGATGATATCCCCAAACTCCAGATTCCCTCCTTCCAATTAAACCAATCTGTAATAACCCAAAATATTTCCTTTTAAGCCAACAAAACCACACTCAACCCAACAGCAACCCATAACAAACCCCAACTCCCTCTTATCCTTTCTCCTCCTCCATTATCCCACAACAAAACTGGTTTCCCAACCTCTTCCACACCCGTCCCATCAATCCCACAAACAGCTCCACAAATCCCTCCTTCATTTTTTTCCTTCTTTGCTTTACTTGTCATCTTTATTTTTCCTCCTTCTGCCTCCGTACTATTATAAACAATCTCAATCCACTTCACTTGTAGTTCGGCTTGTCCCCCCACACTCATATTTCCCGTCCATTCACCCCCATCGCTCCATGCATTCAAAATAATATTACTTTCATCTCTAGGCACCTGAAATGATATTTGCGCAACGAGTATATCATTCACGTACCATGCTGTATATTCTGGCGTCCAATCTAATCTATGGATTAACCAATCTGACCATTTGAGTCCATTAGGTAGGGTACTATTTCTCGTTGCACGGGATTCGACTTCTCCGTCTTTTGTTAAAGAAGGTTGATTGGTATAGTGTATGAGAGATTCTGGATCAGATGTTCGGATTTCCAAATCTGATTCTTGAACTTGACTGGGATCAGAACTATGACGATAGGTGAATAAGGCCGTTATTGCGCCGGGACTTCCTATAGTTCTGGTTAAGGTGCGGATGGAGAGGTATTTGAATTTTGAAGAAGTACTCTCGATTTCTGCCGAGGTTTGGAAGGTTTCTAAACGGGCGGTTCGGAGGGATAAGTAAGAGGGGCTGAGAAAAATGTTGTTGGGGGAGTTGGTCATGTTTATTGTTGCGTCGGAACGTTGGGAGGCTGCGTTGTTCCAGTTGGATAGCATCCAAAAGTCTGAGAATGGGGGGGTTGAGAAGTAGGGGGAGGTGGGGGTTGCGGAGGGGGAGAGGGAGTAGGAGTTTAGGAGGGGTGGTGGGGGGGATGAGGGGAGGGAACGGAAGTCGAAGAAGCGGTGGTCGGTGAAGAAGAGGGGGGGAGGGGGGGTGGTTGAGTTCGAGTTGGAGGGGTGAGGGGAGGGGGAGGGGGGTTGGAGGAGGTAGCAGCCGCAGGAGGAGTCGGGGACTTGTTTTGTGTGGGAGAGGTTGGGGGAGAGGAGGAGGAGGAGGGTGAGGGATAGGGAGGTTAGGGTCCTCATGTTGAGTTGTTGGTGAGGTTTGGGTGATGGGTTGGTTTTCGTCACATGTGAAATGTTGATATCTAGAGGTGGCTTGGTGGTAGGAGCCAAGAAGTATCAAGAGAAAAAGAAGAGGAGAATAAGTGACGGCATGTGGCAAATGGGCTTGGGATATATAATGTATATCAATTCAGATAAACGAGTGAAAGGTGAACCAGGCAAATGGAACTTCTATCAGAATATTTTTCTTGCTGACCAGGCTTGTTCCTACGGGCCGGCGGGAAGGATATTATCATCATCTCAAATCTATTGGTCAATGGCACCGACGATCCAGACCGACGGGAAACCCCAAATGTTACCTCTACCATAAAAATAGGATGAAATCTGGTGTGTCTTTTTAACCGGATAAACAACAATTACTATATTCTGCCATGCAAGAGGTTTTATGGCAAAATGCTGATCCCTGGGATTCGGTGTCGTCGTGTATAAATGTTTCTGTTTTTCGCGGGGGGAATAACTCTCCTTGGATGCGACTGTAGCTTTTTCCTTCATGAAGATGAGACGGACGGGTTAGTTATAAAACAGGTACGGCTGTCATGTCGGTGAATTTCCTCATTGGCTAACGAAATGGAATATTGGAGAGACCAGGTTAGAGAACACGTATGCTCGAGTTGCGTATGATAATTCTTCTGAGACGAGTCAAAGAAAAGAGATGGTGTGATTGAAGAAATTGAATTGAAGCAATTCCCGGATTTATGGTGATGAGCTGCAGTGAGTGGTGGATCTCGTATATATATATATTTTGGCCGGGAGTAGTAAAGTAATGAGATTCAGATAAATGATAATTTATTTTTCTAGAAAAACCTAAAACCCGATTTTTGATTGTCAGGAAAAAGAGACGTTGATGAGATGAGAAAAGATTAAGCTTTGGTGATCCTTGGCAACGTTGCTTGGCCATGAACTCCAATATAACCTCGTTTAGATGCAAACCAGAGAGAAACTCGCTTATATGCATGCATGAGCAAACCGGAAGTCGCGCCGGTTACGCACCGCGATTGCTTGCAGGCTTGCAGCAACCATTCTCCACCACCGCTTTCAAATAAACCAAAAGCCGATCATCAACCTGCCTGTCGTCATTTTTCTTACTTTTTCCTAATTTTCTCTCTCTCAACGGCACCATATTGGTGAAAAGCCATTCATTTTGTTTCTTTCAATCCACACCATAACCTTTTTGACTTGTCGCGACCATCCAACACAATGTCGACTTCCCCAGAGCCCCAGAAATCGCCCGTTGCGCCAGACCTCAAGGAAGCTGAACCCAAGCTCCAAAAAGAATCATCTTCCGAGCCGACAGAGAACAACGACGCGACCAAAGAAGAACCCGAGCAAGAAGAGGAGGAAAAAGAAACTAATCCCTCCCACGAACCATCACCGTCCGACGACGACTCTTCATCATCCGAAGACGAAGAAGGCGAAATCTCTGAATCAGAACAAGACGACGCTCCGCCATTACCAAACGAGCCTCTTCCCGACTCTGACTCTGCACCTCCACTACCAAACGAAGCACCGCCTCTTCCCTCCGAACCTTTAATTTCCCAACAACAACCAGAAGACGACGGATGGGATTTCCACTGGAACCCAAACGATAATTCCTACTGGTTCTACAATCGTTTCACTCAAATATGGCAAAAAGAAAATCCTCGTCTCCAAACCACTTCCACTACTCTTCCAGTTGCGATTCCATCAAATACCGATATATCAGGTATTTCAGATCCTACATCCCTAGCAGGTGGTTATAATCCCGCTATACACGGTTCATACGACGAGAACGCATGGTATGCAGTAGGTCGCAACGCACCAGAGGTAGCGGCACCAAGTGTTGCAGAGTATGCCACAGCGGCGTTTTTCAATAAAGCTACGGGACAATGGCAGATGCCTGATCAAGGGGCAGAGAGACATAGTGATGAAGCGAAGAGCAGGAGACAATTAAATGCGTTTTTTGATGTGGATGCGGCGGCAAATAGTATGCATGATGGAAAGAGTTTGAAGGCTGAGAGGGCGGGGAAGAAGCCTAGTAGGAAGGAATTGAGGGAGTTTAAGGAGAAAAGGAGACAGAGGAAGGAGGAGAGGAGACGGGCTTGGTTGAAGGATTAGAAGGAAAAGGAAATTTCGGGGAGGAGGGGGCTACAGGAGTTTTAAGAAGTGAAGAGCTGGTGGTGTCATTTTGTGCGTTTCGGGTGTTTTTGATGAGAAGCATTTACAAGGGATAAAATTGTCTGGAGAGATTCATGTGTGTTTTTTTGAGGCGGTGATTTGGTTTTTATACCATCCATTAGAGCAGGAGAATGGCGTTTTTATAAAGAGGCAAGACTGGAGACCTTGGTTCTTGGTTTTTTTTAAAGAGCGGACAGAATATAGTGAGTCCGTTCTGTAAATAGCTGTGGGTTTTATGTATGTAATTGAGGGAAATCGTATGTTTATCATATCTGTTGTGTTCAAATTGTTTTTACTTCTCGTCTCCATTGGTCCATCATCATCTAACAACCACCAACGGGAATTAATACGTGACATAATCAGACGGGTATTCACAATAAGTAATGGCTTGAGAATAACGTTATCTTGTCAGCAGGCCGAGTCTGGATCTCTTTAGCATTGCTCTTCGACTTCCTCACAACTGGTTCCTATGGTGATATGGCTCAACATTTCTGCTTGGGAATGAGGTTGATGACCAGTTCACGTCTCTTTTTCCCGAATGGCTTTGGCACAGCGAGCCATGACAGCTGCTACCATGCGTAACGCTCTTCCGTGGGATTACAAGATTCTCTACCGTCTTTTTATCTGACAACCCGCAAAGAACAAGAGCCACTCCTGATTTATTGAAGGACCCCTCCCTGATTCGGATTTATACATCCTACAATGTCAAGTGGCAGTTCTACTTCTTTGGTCGATTTTGGTCTGATATTTGAAGTCATTTTACTTTTCTCAGCGTTCTATCTCCATAGCTAACTCTATGGAAACCCATGGCTGTTATATAGAGGTATCGCTTTCCGGCGGGATGATTGTCAATTCCATGAGCATGTTCTCGAATACAGCCCCTTTGTGTTTATCAAGTCTTCTTTAGTTTTCCGAAGGTCTTTTTATCTCAAACCAACCTGGAAGTCTATTTCTTGTAAATTCACGAGATCTACCGGTATTTGCCCAACATCAACACACCACCGAGCACAATGGCCCATCATATTTATTGCAGAGCATGGTGATTAGCTCCAGGAGAGAATTTTGAGGACGGATATTATGGCTCTGATCCAAATAAACAAAGGGGTAGTATATACACGAGAACAGATCAGCAAGAAATTCCTCAGAGGGGAATGCTATCAAACGACGACTTTGACACACATTCATTATTGACAGTCATTCCACCAACAAAACAACACTTGCCAGCCATCTGTCTCGGTAAAGTTATCGAGAGAGAAAGAGAGAAGAGAGGAAGACCATATCCACGAGTCATCACCAAGCCACAAACCCACCACAACCAGACTTCAACCCTTCTTTCCAAGCCATGGAGCCAACCCACTTGTTCCCCTCCCCACGACTATTTATTGAACATTTCTGGCTCTTATTTTCAACCAAAACTGACAGTCCCCGTAGCTCAGCGGTCAGCGTTTGTATATGTCTTTATTTCTCAGCGTAATATATTTATCCAGCGATTTGATTTAAAGCAAGCGAAAGACGTCGGTTCGAATCCGACCGGGGACACAATTTCTTTTTTCTTTCTTTTTTCTTTCTTTCTTTTTTCTTTCTTTTTTCTTTCTTTCTTTTTTCTTTCTTTTTTCTTTCTTTCTTTTTTTTTCTCTTTTTTCTTTCTTTCTTTTTTCTTTCTTTCTTTTTTCTTTCTTTCTTTTTTTTCTCTTCTTTTTTCTTTCTTTCTTTTTTTTTTTCTCTTCTTTTTTTCTTTTTTTCTTCTTTTATCACCAGCACTTTATTCTTTATCAATTTTATAACTTTCTTTTTTGTCCTTTTATTTATCTTTTGAGTCCTGCCTGGGAAGGCAATAGGACTTGAATATCAGCAAAAAGACCAAAGACTCGGAGAGAGGCGTTGCCAAGGGGCGAGATCGGGGACATGTACACCATGCCAATGTGATCCCGAGGATGCACAATTATCAAAGCAGCCTTTCTGTTTTCACCGACGGTTTTGATCCTCCGAGGGAAAAAGTTTGGACTATTCTTTCCCCCCCAGTTGGAGTAAAGTTCTGATGCAAAATGGTGATGGACAGAGTGATGATTCAGCCCCTGAAGCATAACTAACAACACGGCAAAGGTAGTGATTAATAATGCTTCCCGCCTGTCATCGCTGCGATGGATACAGTCTGAGATTTGGTAACGATGAGAACACAGAAAATGCCGGTAAAAGAACCAGAAGACCTCGTTTGTAAGAAGAGTTGTTGATAATGCATCGTGAGATGGAGTCTATATTTGTGTATCTTTTTCTTTTGATATATATATATATATATATATATCTATCTGACCAAAATCAGGCTTTTTTTTTCGCTTGCTTGAAACCAATATTCCCTCCTCACCCACTGACCAACGCATTCGTAGCCTGCGCCAACTCAGCTTTCTCCTCAGTGGCATCCCCGTTCTCCTTCACCTTTTTCGGACCATCCCCATTCCTCTGCCCCTGTTCCTCCGCCATCCTCTTCTTCTCCTTCTTATTGGGTTGAATAGCCCCCTTCGCCATAGCCTCACTAGGCAACGGCCTAATAATAGGTTGCACAACCCACCAAGGCCTTCTACACTGTAATATCGCCCCAGCAGAAGTCTCAACCCCACTCTCAATCTTCTCCCTCAACTTCTCATCCCCCTCAGGATCATCAACGCTCTTCCCATCCGTCCTTTCATACTCCAAAATCCCCTCCGCCACTTTCCTCTCAACCATCTGACAAATAACCTCAAACTGCTCAATGTCCTGCGACCTCGCCTTAGCCAGCGCATTCCTCACATCATGATGCCTCGTAACGAAATGCCTCAACATATGAAACATATGTCCCTGAAGAGCCGAATAATTCGGATTCAACTCCGTCCCAGCTTTCCTCTTCGCCGAACCCTCATACTTTTTCTCCTCAAAAACAGGCGACGACCCCTCCTCCAACCAACCCCTATCCATCCCCGGAACAAACAACGGTTTCCTAACCGGAGGTTCCTCATTCCTGACATATCTATACAATATATCAAGATACCTCCTAAAAACCGCATCAACCCTCCAACCACCCTTTCCATCTTTTCCTCTCCAAAACTCTGGACCCTCAAAACCAACCGGCGGATCAGGAGCAAATATCCCCGGATTACTCAAATTCCCCTCAGCAGACATCACCCCATCCGCTCCCGTAGCTTCCAAACACCTCTCAATATCCCCATGTTCCAAAATATTTCCATTCGCAAACAACACCGTCTCAGCCGGCAAATTATCCCTCAAAAAACGAATCATTTCCCAATCAGCCACACCAGTCAAATGACCCTTTTGTTCCCTCCTCCTTCCATGAACAGTCAAGATACTAGCCCCCGCAGCCAATACATTCTTTGCATATTTCAACGTCGCCTCTTTTGTTTCTAGAATCCTAATCTTTGCCGTTACCGGTATATCAAGGTTCTCGTGGAGAATATTAATCAACTTGAAAATCAACTCTTGATCCTCTTGTAAAAAAGAACCATAATGTCCCTTTTTAGCTATCCCTTGGGGACACCCAAGGTTTAAATCGACTGCATCACAATATGGAGCTACCATTTTGGCAGCCTTCAATAAATGCTGAGGATCATTTGCGCAAAACTGGACGAAAAGTGGTCGATCAATCTCTGGGTTACCGTCTAACCAAGGTTTTTTTTCTGCGTCTCCCGGTCTCGTAGCTTGGAAATGCTGATCGCGGTATTTTTGCGTTTCGTGGTATAAACGAGCGTGAAACATGGGGGTATATGCTAGGATAGTCTTTCGTTCGGATTCGGGCATGAAGGATCTTGAGAGCATTCGCCATGCCTAAGATGAAATATCAGCTTTCCGCCAGTTCTCTCTCCCAGCCCCAACGAATTGCAATGTTGTGTGAGAAGCGCATACAAATTCCGATTGATCAACCATGGGCGCAAGCATATACTTTGGCGACCCAATACTCTCATAAAACGCCCTTCCATGCAGTTTCTTCCTCGGTGCCACCACCCCCATTGCCGCCTCTGTTTCCAAAGCCATCGTCGTTGTCGTCCTCGCAGTCACCGCGGGGCGGAACCTGGCAATCGATCGGAATAATGCCAGTTTTATTAATCGTCGTCCTAGCGCACGCAAAAAAAAAAAAATCCCCGCGGTGTGGTCGTTGTTGTCGTGCTTTAAAAAATAAATTCCGCCGTTTTTTTGGTTTGTTGTAAATAAAAAAAAGTTTACAGCCTTCCCACAAGGCTGACTTTTTACTCTCCAGTTACTTTTTTTGTTGCAGCTCCACAGTTGCGACCAATGATGCAATCCTGCCAGGGACCCAGGAACAGGGGGTCAAACACAGTGCCACAAAAAAGCTCACACATACCGGAATGAACTGTATGGAATATCTTGCATCTGCATCTCTCACGTCACCCCACACCACACCATATCACGATCCATCTCTGAAATCTCACGATAATAATAATTTCCCACCTCGTATTACAATAATCCTCAAATTACCTCCGTATCAATGTTATTCCTCTGTAATAATTACGATTAATACAGATGTCCACCCCCACGAACACCACAACCCCAACTCTCACGAACCCACCACATCTCTCCCTCGGTTTTCCTCATCCAATCTAGTCAATACAACCTCAATTACTCTATCTCAAGGCACCAAGGCACCAAGCCATCCACACCAACATGCACTGCTGCACAACATCATCATTGCCAACACACCACCACACCCACACCCGAACCAAACCAACCCTATTTTTCCTTCACCGAAACACAAAGAATCAAAACCCACTAACGTTACTAACAAACCCGCACTAACACTCCCTAGTCTGAAATGCAAGTGTGTGCATGACCGTTGAAGAACTCAAACGAAGCAAAAGAAACCACCGGTTCATTCTTGGCTCTGTATCATTCATTCATTGGTGGACATTTCACGATCCCATTCCCACCAACTTTTTCAAGATCCCACTCTAACTTAGACCTCTAGTCAAACAAACCACCACAAAATGTGTAAAAACCTCGTATAATATGTATATATGTTTCTCTCATTTTCTATCAACTTCCCTTGTTTCCCTCGCTTTTCGTTTATTTTTCTTTCCATGCAAGATACATACATACGTCCAACAAAGAGGCAAATATGAAAAAAGAATCAACACTAATAAAAAAAAAAAGAATTCAAGACATCAAACTCGCACCAAAACAGACAGACACAAACACAACACTCATGATGGCCATCTCCCTCTATCGTTTTCCCCCCAGAATTTCCTCCCCCTTCTCCCTTGAACCCCCCATCGCCCGCTCCCCCAAACAAGACAAAAGCAACATGACATCCGTAAAAATCAACAAGTTTTGAATACTGCATGTTTGTGTGTTATAATAAAAATGCCCCAAAAAGAACCCACTGACTAATAAAAACAACAACCAAATCGCTATCACAAGCAGCAGTATTGTTGTTTTTGTTTTGTCCCGGTTGCCTTGTGTATATGTTTGCATGCGCATGTTTTGCAACCATTTTCCTTCCCGACTTTTCCCTTCTCGTGTTTACACCTTGGCTGTATTTCTCTCCTCCTCGTCTTAGCGTCTCTCTTTATACCCATTCGAATTCGTGCCTTCTTCTCTACTCTTCTTCCACCCCAAGTGACAAGCAAAACCTCCACCATCCAACCCGTAATTACAATGGCAAAAGCCATCACTCCAACAAGAACCAAACCCCCAAGCCTCGTACTCAACCTTGTATTACTCATAATCGTTCCAGTTGTCCTTCGATTTGATAATAGAGCGAGTCCCTTCTGAGTGAAAAGAAAATAAAAAAGAATAAAAAGAAATGAGAGGGCCGACCCGGCCGCTCTTCCGTAATTAAATTTCGCTGTGCTGCTGTGCCGTATTTCTAGACGCAAAAACAAAGTGTGTAACAGATCAATGTATGAAAGAAAGGAAAAGAAAAGAAAACGCCATGACACCTTACTATGCTGTCCCTAAACGCCGTAGAAAAGCAAATACATGACGGGGTCTCGAGGCCCCTTTAGGAAACGGTAACGAGCTGAGAGATGTAAACTTGTGTGATACCATGTTTGGATCATCAGAAGAAGTGTGTGTAAATCTTGGAGTTCTCATGGACCTCCATCTCCTATTGACGCATCGTTAGCTTCATGACCGAGGGAAAGCATTATTATATGACGATATCCTTACCATCTTGAAGGTGTTCAGCTCCTCCTTGATTTGCTGAGCCAGCATTGGGGTCAACCTGTTGCAAGTCGCTATCTCGCCGCGACGGTCGTACTCCTGACTGGGCCATGTCTCAAAGGTAATAATTCTTGGGCTAAAGGTGGCGTTGCGCTTGAGGCTTCCCTGGGGAGTAGAGGGGGCACTCTTAGTGTCCTGTCTAAGGCGAAGGGCAGAAACAAAGTAGTCCTCGCTACCAATAGTGACGGTTCCGGTGCGTCTGTGGCCCTGTTTCTCGTCGTTGGGTGTGCTGGGAGCGCTAGAGTTAGGTGAGTCACTGACGTGAGGGATGCCTGGCAATTCAAAGGCGGCCTTGTTGTCTGAGCCTCGTGGAGATGGGCTACGGTCTTCTGGAAGTGTATTAGACATGTTCGACAAAACATACGACTTCAAAAGCAGACTTACTCTTCTTGAGGATGCCCTTTCGGACGGCAGCGAGCACCTCTGCCCTCTCCCTCTCACCGCCGACAATGCTCTTTCTAGCAGAACTGTCGGTTCCAGTGCTGGCACGAGGCTCTGGCTCAAGTGCCGGGACGCTTGCAGCGTCAATCGAGTTGCGTTCCAGGCGAGGGTATCCGGTCCCGCCACCAGGTTGTGTGCGGGGGTCGGGGTTGACATTGACACGTTCTCGCTCGGCTTCGACGGTAACCATAGATACGGTGGCCTCCATGGCCTCGGGAAGCTTTGCATCAGCGGCGGGTACACCAACAACCGACTTTGGTCGGAAGAGTCCGACAAGAGATCGTCCACCCTTCTTCATGCTATGGCCCATCTTCCGAATCATAATCGAGGCAGACGATGCCGTTGATGAAATGGACAAGTTATCAGTAGAACCGGAAAACAACCTCCCTCCGGCATAAATGTTGCTACCAATGCCGGCAGCCTCTTGCTGCCGAGCAATCCGCTCCTGCTCTTCATTGTAAGCTTCATCGGGGTCCCGATCCTTTTGCAACTTTGCCGAGCCATTTTCGGCAGCCTCGTTGTTATTAGCATGGACTGCTTTTCTGAATTCTGCAGCGCTTCCAAATGAAAAGGCTCGTCGGAGTCTGGATGTCTTGCTCTTGGGGCGACCCCCCTTCTCGTTAAGTGCGGACAGCTGCTTGACGGCCGGACTCTCGACACGAAGCGACGACGTTTTTACGACGTTGTGAATCCCCGCGTCTGCGGTGTCGGCGACAGGCAAGCCGTTCTCAGCCCCCGAACCCATTGCCTTGGAGAGAGGAGACGGATTGACGACCCGCTTCGCGCTCGCAGCATCGGACGACGAGCTCCTTGGAGGAATGTTGACCACTCGGGAGGAATCTTGGCTGTTGCCGGCTTGATGAGAGGGCGATGAAGGGGAAGCGGGGTTTTCAGTGGGGTCGGTCACATTCGGGGCGCGGTTTGCGGACTAAAGCGATGATTGCGTTAGTTGGTTCAGCTCAAGGCTAACCGGGGACGATCACTGCACGTGATTGGTCAATGCAGGATGATCACTTACAGAGGAGGGTCGGGAAGCGCTGCTGGCAACACTGCTGCGACCTGACGAGCGGCTGTCAGAACTACCCACCCGATGATCCGTGGGAGACGTCTTCTTGTCAACTGTCAAATTGTTGTTGGTGTTGTTGTTTCCGTTTTTGACATTTTTGTTTTCCTTGGCCACACTTTTGGCGATCACCGATGGTTCGAGGCGGCTCGATTCTTCCGGCCTCTTAAGTTCAGGCGGGGTCGGGGGCACGGAAAAACCGGCAGAATCCAATGCAGGCATGCTGCGTCTTCGAGCCCTTTTGGCTTCCTCTGGCGCCTGGCCCTGTCCCATGTCATCGATCAACCCAGACACTGTACCTACAAAGCTATTCGGCCGAGTCACCTGCATGGCCTGTGGGCTTCGTAGCATCATGGATTTTTGATCCTGGCCGCTCTGAGCCGATGTTGTCCCCTGTGGCTGATGGCCCGAGTCAGAACTTCGCAAAGCTGTCCGTCTGTATCTCTCGGGTGCCACTCGGGCAGACCCCGCCGAACCCCCATTAACCTGCGACGCCTGCTGTGGACGGGGCGTCGCTGCAGCTCTCCGGGAATTCGAAGCCGAGAGAGCGGAATCATCTCTAGCACCAGCACCCGTCAGACTGATGGCTGCGCTGCTAGGCAGGTTTGTCATGGACGAGCTGGCTGTGTACCGGGGACGAGACACAACAGGTTGTTGCAAATAATCAAGAGTCTGTATGGTGGGGATTGCCGGCGAGGAAGATGTTCGGTGTGACCTCACTTTCTGCCATTGTGTCGTCGAATTAAGACTGGGTGTGCTTGTGAAAGCATAAGGTTGAACAGGGTTCAAGCCGCCGCGGTGCACCACAGGAGAAGCGGCTCCAGTTGGCAGACCATGAATGCTATTTCTTTTGGGTCCACCCTGAACGTATTGTGCACCCGACTGGACCGGTAACATGGCTGAAGATGATGAAGGTCGTGTTTGGAGCATCGTGACGGTGCCAGATTGCTGGGGATAGCCTTGCACAAGTGCTGCCATTGTGAAAATTTGAGGATGGTTGTGTCAAGATCGCACAACTCTTGCTGTGGTCTCGGGGATAATCAGTTCCCCGACAGTGTCCAAGTTGTGGTAAAAAAAAACTATTTTATTTGAACGAGAGTATTTTGTTGAGATTTTTGAACTTGTGCCTCCCTATACCAATTCCAGTCAGTTGGGTGTAGGAGCAAAAAGGAACGGCACAAGCTCACCTATTAACAGTGTGGCAGAAACGAATGGTGGTGCCTTTTTGGAGAAACAAGGTGTGGTGACACAAGAACCAAGTGGATCGTGACACACTATAGAATTCAAAGGACGCCTGCGGCCAAGGTAAAGGGAAGGTCTCGTAGGCCGTCTCCCAAAAAGAAGCCCACTGTCACCGTGAACTTGGCTTCTGGTCTCAAGCCCGGTTACGACTCTTTGGAAGTCGCAGGATGAAGGAGGAGAAATAAAGAATCCGAGCAGAAGGGCACTGCCAATGACTTGACACGTGCTGATTCGGCCTCTACTGGAGTCGTCGGAACATTGGGAGGAAAAAACTGGTCGTTTGTCGAGTTGATGGCGGTGGATAGTCGTTCTACGTAAGGACAAATCGCAGACCTGGAAGCGAAATGCACACGGGTGTGCAAAAGGAATCGGCCGAGAAGATGAAAATAATGAGACAGCACGAGAAGGTCGTGACGAGAGGATTCGGGACGTTGCTAACAACAAAAAAAGAGAAGGAAGAAGGTTTGTTGAGTGAATTCGAAGAGAAGGGGCGTTTCGGGAAGACGTGAGGCACGGAAGGGAGAAGGGTTGGTAAGGTAAGGTAAGGTAGGTGGTGGTAGGTAGGGGGAGTAAGAATTAAAATGGGAATGGGGTCGGTGTCGTGGTGGGAATGGGGGTAACGATCGATTCAATAGGATAGATTTCAACGAAGGCGTGTAGTGGGAATGGAGGCAAGAGATACACACAGACACAACCACTCACTCACACAGAAGAAGAAAAAGAAAGAATGTTGGTGTCGGGTGTTTTGTTATGTGTGTGTGAAGAGTCAAGATTGAAGTTTTCTCATCTCTCTCTCTCCTTCCCTCCATGCACAAGAGCAGGCAGGCCATTGGCAGTGAACGTGCAGCAGGCTAGTCTAGTCGAGACAGGGCAACGGCGGTGCACGCCAGACCCCCAGGAACGAGTCGGGACCTGTTGCCGTGCGTGCATCGGGCGATGGGGTTGCGGCCAAAACTTCCAAGACATGTATCAGATGCGTTCGTACAGGGTATTTTACAGCCAGGTACCAAAAACCCCCCCATGACCCCCTATCGAAAAGTGGAGGGAAAATTACAGATTGCACATTTCACCCGATACAACTGTCAGGAGCAGAGGCGAGATTCAACGGCGTGATTGGACAGGAGGAAATGGAACGAGCATTGACCCAAGGCACGCTAGCAGGGACCGACCTGCAGGCCAAAATATCGCCGTGCCAGGGGAAGGAGGGGCCTTGCATGCGACTCCACGATTTTCCGGAGGAGGAGAGAAAGAAGAAAAAAAATATCCCATTTCTACATGATCATATCATTTCATGGGATGGATGGTCTGGGGAAACAGAAAGCAACCTGCCCAACACAGTCAAGAAGGCCGGTTTTATTTTATTTTATTTTATCATGATTTCCAAAAAGTGGATTATTATTATTATGATTATTATGGAATTCGTATTCCTTCCAACGTCCACGTAGTATTGCATGCACGCACTATAATTCGACTCACTTTCGCTCTCAAATCTCACTCCTTCGTGGCGCCTGTCGCGTTCGCTCGGCTCGGCTTTGCGCGCCTCTCTTGTTTCAACAACAACTTTGAGAACCCCACAAACAAAGGTGCCTTCAAATGATGTCCGAGGCTGGCTGGTTGGGAACCAAAACAGTCAATTGCCCGTCATTTTGGCAATTCATCATATTCCCCCTTTTCTTTACATTTCAAAATGGAAACAATTTATCCAATTCTAAACCTCTTTTATGCCCACCTCTTTTGTGTGCGGCGGCGGCGTAAAGGAACGAAAAGGGCACGTACCTGAGAATTTCCCCACAGCCACAAACAGACGACACAACAAACACGTCTGTGATCTGCATGAATACGATGTGAATTCTCTTTTCAGGGTCCAAGACCGGCATAATTACTACCAACTTGTACACATTGTGCACGGTTAACGCGCGATAAATGTATATCATGTGCAAATTGTCAGCAAGGAGAGACCCTGATGGGACACACTCTTGCGTTGTGAGTAGATCAACAAACACACCACGACACCAAAGAGCATTCTTGAAACATACAAAATATAAAGATGCACGATACCGGTACCGCAATACGGTAGAGTCCGGGTCGGCTCACAACGCAAATCTGGAAAGCATGCAACGGAACCCCCGCTCCCGGCGGAACAAACCAGATATTCGCTGCATATCAACGAGGTTGGGAAATGGAAAAAAAAATCAGAAACATGGCTTTTTGCTGCATGCAAAAGAGAGAGAGAGAGAGAGATTTGACCGCTACCATGTTTTTTTCCTCTCTTTTTCCGAAACGCAGATCAAATATTCGTTGCGTGGCATTTTGGCTTACTCTGTTTCTTCTTCTGCTTGTCTCGGAGTCTTTTTTTACCAATCGGCATTACCAGAAAGAAAAAAAGCAAAGAGAAAAAAGAAGAAAAGAATGAGGTTTCAGACATGAACTTACAGATATGTGAGATATATCATTTTTCAGCCCCCAACAAAAACAACCATATATCCGTACACGCACATAGTCGATCATCATGACTTTATCCCTTTCGGAAGAAGGCTTTTTGACCGCTTCTTTTCTTTCCCCCGAAGGCGTCTTCTCATATGCATAATACCAGTCAGTGTATACAAAGTAAAATCCCAGCCAAGTGAGAAATAAAGTGGTTTGAGGTATCACTGCGCTGGTTACTAGTGGGAAGCAGCATACATATCGTGTGTATGTGTTTCTCGGGCATCGGCGTGATCAAGAAAAGAAAGGAGGTTGGTTGGTCTTTTCGGCGGCGGAAAGCAGCAAGCCGTGAAACTTGACTTTTTTAACATGCATACACTACATAGTATATCGGCAGACCCTTGTTTGTTTGTCCTGTACATATGCCGACTTGCTCCGTTGATGATGCCGGTATCCATGATTTTTATTCGTTTTCTTATCTTTCGGTACTTGGTTTCACGGGGATGGAAATTTTTTCTCGGTGAGGGAGGAAAAAGCGAAAGAAGAATTTTATGGAAGCGAAAAAAGTAAAAATAAGGGTTCAAGTTTGAAGATGCCCGTTTTGTTTGTGATATGTTGAGACAAGGGAGGTCTAGCTCCCGGTCCCGGGGAATAATTCACCTACCTCATGTCGCCATTATTTCTCGAAAAATGATTGGTAGATCTATCCGGTCAACGTCCGTCGGTGTCTGACTTTGATTGTCGTCGTCAGCGTTTTTGAGAGTTTAAATCCCGAAAGAGGGGAGGGAAAGCAAACACACACCGAATACGAGAACCATGGGAAAGTTTCCATTTCACAATTGGTAATTTTTACAAGCTCTTTTTCTCTCTCATGTCAAAAAACCTGGAAGCCTTGGAAAAGCTTCAGGTCCCTTCCCCTCCCTTCCCCCACAAAATCTCCTCCTCGGTTCAACTCCCGGAAAGAGAACAGATCCAAGATTCAAATCAAATCGCAAGTATTGCCTTTCCTTCCCCCACACAAATGCCAAGATCTTTTTATTTTCCTTGAATGGGCATTTTCATATTAAAATCAAGAAAGTGAAAGCAATTAATGTCCGGCGTTATAGTATATGCGGGGTTCGGTTAACAAAAGCAAAGCGATATCAGACATTTTGATATTAAAGTCGTTTCTGCATCCATGATTGTAATCCCTGATTTTATCGAAATGGGTAATCCGAATTCGTTACAACATTTCAAAAGAAAACAAGATTTCTTGCCAAGTTTTTATTTTCAATATCTTGGAAACGAGACCCATGGAAAGAGAAAATGGTAAGTTCAACGGCGTGGCAATAAATAAGAAATGCCACGACATGGGGCTACCAGGTTTTAGAGATGATGGGGTTTGACCACCCATCACCTTGTTTGAACTTCATCTGACAAAAGGAAAAAAAAGTCAATTCCCATCGTTTTTAGTGTAGTGCACATGTCGATTGATCTCATCTGATGGAGCCACAAAACTTACACACGGACTTTTTGGACAAAACATCGTATTCAGACATCACATGAACTCTTTTTTCTCGTACAAAGTCCGAGTGGTCTGGCTATCACCGGCGAACGAACGAAAGCGTGATGTCAAACGATTGGTATAAAACTGTTTCCCAGAAAAGCTGAAGATGTCTCACCTTGTACATGTAACACCGTGCTATAATAGTATAAATTCTGGGTTGAATGATCGTCAAAGAGGACTCCTACCAAAACATGTTCATGTGCCTTTTCTAGAACACAAAAGAACAGACCAGCCGAGGTGCCCAACTTCGAGCCCAATGGATGGATGGATGCCTTTACGAACCAATAAATTCTTGACAAGTCAAAAAAAAACGAGTCTCTCATGGCATTATCCTTGTCGAATGATGTCAATAACATCAAAAATTCGGATGAACATGTTCATGCGTTCGTTGTTGTGTGCTTTTCTCAGGGATTCCCAAGTATGTAAGGATACGTTCTGGAAAACACACCAAACTCATCAATGCAATGAAACAGCATAAGTCCTCAAAATGATGTCAAATGAACACTTTCATGCGATACAACAGATACTATGCCATACGTTTTCTATGTGCACTTTTATGTTGTGGACCGTCGAGTGAAAAAAAAATGATCAAACACACAGCACTGATATCGAATTGCATTCCACGAGTTGTCATGGCAACCAAACTCAACATGGGCAATAACAACAAAGGATTCCGCAAAGGAGGTGGCTATTTAAATTAAGTTAAGTAAATAACATTCAACATCAGAAAAGGCCAAAAGAGTGAGTGGTGTAATGTGCACAGCGCCAGCAAGTACTACTTGCAAAAAAATACAGAAAAGAGTAAGAGCGCAGAAAAGAACAATAAGAACAATAAGAACAATAAGAACAATAAGAACAATAAGAACAATAAGAACAATAAGCAAGTCCCTGAATATCTTGCGTCCTCTTTGACATGTTTCGTGCTAAATAAACATCAAGTGAAAACTTGTACCTGATGACAACAAAAGAGGAAAAGAGATTTATATTTCAGGAAGATATGTAAAAGACTCGACATATTCCGGCGACATCGTACAATCATCTCGATAAATGGATGGTTTGGTGATTGCATGTAATTGTTGGATTGGTTGACGACAAAAAGCTTTTGTGCTCGCCCATGGTATTATGTTTTCTTTGACCACGGTGGATTTTGTTTTGTGAGGACTGCGGAAAACCCAGTTGGTAATTAGTTATAGAGAGAAGGTTGAAGGGCATTTTGTTTCAGAAAGATGGATGGGATTTTCTTAATCTTGGGTGACTGGGTAAAGATAACATGAAGTTGTTATTCAACAGGAAATATCGACGAGACTGTTTTATTGGTTCCATGTTTTCTTTTCAGGGGTGTAAACAGCCGCAGTATTCGTTATTATCTAGATAATGAACGACATAAACTTCCTTTTGTTTCTTTTTCAAAGATATATTCTCATCATCCAGACATCCTTAATCTTCTCAGCCACAAGATCCTCCCTGGCTTTTTCAGCCTTCCTTTTATTCTTCCTTCCCTGGTGCCACCCATACACGCCAAAGACGGACATGATCACTATAGTAAGTGGTATAGCTACTGCCCAATAGAGCCAAAAGTGACTACTTGGGGCCTCGGACACCGTCGAGACCTCCCAATTCCATAGTGGCATGGAGAATAAGGTCTAATTTTTTTGATCAGTAAAACTGTTCTTAGAGCGAGTTCCATACGTTTACAAGAACTGGATGGCAACTTACAGAAACAAAAGTAGCAGGCAAGAACAAAGTAGTCAAGTAAGCAATAATCTTCATTGCTGAACTGCCCCGCTTGCTGGCTACCGCTAGGGCTTTGGAGTCCGAGGTAATGCTGATATTGGTTTTGCTGTCTTGTTGGGCTGTTATGTTGAGCATCTATTTTTTTTTTTTTTTTTTTTTTTTTTTTTTAGTTTTCTTCATTGGGTAAAATGTCTTTGGATATGTACACTCAATAGGAAAAGACTTACCACATTCTGAAGCGCTTGAAGTCGTTTCTCAACCAGGGTACATTCAGTCAGTTTTTCTTCCAAAACACTCTTGAGAAACTCTGCTCTTTGCTTCCAGGAGAGGTCATCCCCATCTCGGAGTTCCCTAAGAACAAACCCTACTTTCAGGAGGAGAACCTGGAGATTGAATGTCGCAGCAACGATGGAAGCATTCACTGTCCCAATTTCTGCTATACGAGCAGTGTCGTTCCTCTGTTTGGTTTTTGTCTCGTCGATTTGTTTCTTGAGATGGTTGTAACCAAATCCTGTTTCCTGCTCAAGATTGCTGACGGCCTGAAACTTGGTAGATATGGCGTTGGTGATTGTGCATGCAGAAATTTCCCAAAGTATTATGGGAATTGCAAAGGGAATTTGATGCTCTGACTCTGAGCGGAATTCAGGACTGTGGAGGTGCAGCAGTATTGTGCCAGGCCGTGCATTCTTTCTAGCCAGAACGCATCCCCTCGTGATGTTCAACTCTGAATCAGTCTTGATGACGAAGGAGGTGTCGAGTGATGAGACAACCAGGTACGAGACCAGTACTGAGAGCGAAGTTCATTGGCATATATAATACAATCAAAAAAACAGAACAAATATCTACCGGTTTGAGTAGGCAACAGGGTATATTTTACACAACCAGCCATGACGTCTCTCCCGTAGGAGTTGTGTTACCATGGAACCCCAAGGGCATCACGAACGTCCCGAAATGTAGTTTGCTCCAAGGGATGGCCGTGTATCTGTTTCCAGGGGACGAATACAAGGCGTAATCCAGCAACAAGAGGTTTTTTATTCTCGGCTCAGTAAGCCCGTCACTTAGCCAACCCGCCATTTCATCAGGATCAATGGGACCGACGTCGAGATATGTTGTTGGTGTGTCTTGGTAGAGGCACCATTTTACCTTGAATGGTCCGGGATCATCCCCCCAGTGACTCATACTGGGCTTTAAGATGCAATAACTCAGCTGGTATCTCAGATGATGACGAAGATGATGAAGATGACGACGATTCGTTATCTGATACCTCTGGGCCTTCCATGATTTGCTACTATGTCGTTCAAATAAATGATAATACAATGAGCGAGGGAGAAAATTGACCATGATGAGAGGATGAAAGGAGAGAAAAAGAAGATTGTGGACAACCCATGTTCCAGCTGAAGCAGAGGAGCTGAAGCAGAGGAGCTGAAGAGGTGTCTTTCCTGGTTGCCACATGATTGGTCCAACACATTAAATATGGCGTTTGTACTATTGAAGAGGTGTCTTTCCTGGTTGCCACATGATTGGTCCAACACATTAAATATGGCGTTTGTACTATTGAAGAGGCTGGTTTGCCACAGCTGATGATATCCTTCGAGCCAGGTGATGGTCGGCACCACACCTGCATGTAGTTGTAGATAAGAACCTTCCGGTTGGTTTCATGGTGGTCATTGGTTTCTTGATTGACAAGCCACACACATATAACACTTTCCACAGGAAGGACCAATCGTGGGATTCCTTTCTATCTCTTCAACCGAGATTCAAAGAGATCCAAAGAGATCCAGCTGTCCAATAGAAGCAAATTAACATCCCCCATCGTCTCACGAAGCCACAAAACCCACTATGACCACTCTTCCACCACCACCAAATACCCAGGACTATTTATTTAACATTTCTGGCTCTGGATTTCAACCAAATTGCCAGTCTCCGTAGCTTAGCGGTCAGCGTTTGTGTGCTTTATTTCCAGCGTGTATTTTTCTCCAGCGATTTGATTTAAGGCAGCGAAAGACGTCGGTTCGAATCCGACCGGAGATAACAATAATTTCTTTTTCTTTTTTTCTTTTTTTCTTTAATTCTTTAATTCTTTAACTTAAACATCAGTACTGTTTCCAGTTTGAAGAAAAATGGCCGCTGCCAGCACAGCAGAAAGTTCTTTAAAAATCATTGCTATCCCGAGAACTCTCCTTTGAGCTGGTTTTACTAATTATAAGAGGCTTCGTTTTCTATGTCCATGCTTGTTTGGGAGGCATCGAGCGTATTCGAGCAGCTTTGGGAAATTATTTGCGGCTGTTTATGGGTACTGTTGGTTTTTATGTTTGTAATTAAAGATGTAAGAAAAGACGAGAATGTGTGTAAGGAATAGTATGAGATTGGGGGCCAAAAGTAAGAACATATGAAACAGCGAGGAAATAAGGCTGTACTAATTTTATGAATATGCAGATTGGACTTGAGCTGAAGCGCCTTGGACTTGTGATGATTGGACCAACACAAAGCCACCCGGCGCTTAATCCCTTTCAGCTTGTAAAAATTAAAGGCAACCATGATGCCTTCAACTCAACAACTTTTGACCACCATTCTACTACACTTTCTCTTAATATATTTACCGTCCACAAATCAGAACTCGGAGCCTGCTTCGGTAACTGTGGTAGAATGCTGTTTGTACGAGCAAACCTCGAATCCTCATATTTATACCGGTAAACTGGGGCAAGATGATGTCGCCGCGTGGCTGGGGGGTACCGTCACCCCATCTGAAAATGGAATGCCTCTCGTTGCCGGCTTACGAGTGGCGTTTGGGACGGTTGCCCGCAACGCTCTCTACCCGAATGAAACTAACGCTATCTGGACTGACGATATCTGCCGAGTCCTGGGAATCCAGGAAAACCTCAACGACTATCTGAGGCCTGAAGGAGGGCCGGGTTGTGGGAGGCACGATTTGACCGAGAGTGAATCGGTATATGCATTCTGGAGATCTAATGACCTAAATACGCCACCAATGCTCATGAAGCATGAGTCCGTCTCGAACATCACCATGGCCTATGTGGGGCTCCCGGTTGGGACATACCCAAATAGATCGTTCCGCCTGGACAAAATAATAAAAACAATCATGTCCCAGTTCGCGAGATATCCGCACAGACTACTGCTGCCGCTCATTTTGTTTGAGGGGGCAACCAGCAACATAGTGACCTACCAGGATTCCTGTTCCCAGCAGCTCTGGCGCATTGAAAGTGCTACTGGCTTCGCCGGCTGGGGGGAATTGGGTGCAAAAGATATTGACGCGCGGTTGAATCTTACGAAATTGATCGAAAACATTGGAGCAACAAGACATGGCATGGCATCTATCAATATTGCTCTAGGTATCACTCAAATCAGGGTAGATTTTCTCCTCAAAGATCTTAGCCTGGATGGCGGTGGCGGCGGCTTTAGCAGCGTCCAAAGCCTCATGGGACAACGGCTGGAATTCCTAAAGAGGCGCTTGGAACACTTGAAGTTTCATCGTGCATTGAAGGACCGGGCAGACGCACAGCAGACGGTGGTGAGTATTCCAACTTCCCCTCAATCCATCGACATATTAACATGATCTTCATAGATCTTCAACATGATTACCCAACAAGACAGCAAATTAAACATCAGCATAGCTTCAGACTCAAAGGAATTGGCGGCGGCAAGCAAACGAGACAGCTCCTCCATGAAGATCATCGCTTATCTAACAACGCTCTTCCTCCCGGCAACTTTTATGTCATCTTTATTTGCCATACCAATCTTTAACTGGGACGCACCGACTCTATCAGAAACTCGGGGAAAACACTTTTGGATTTATTGGGCTGTGGCCATACCGCTTACGATATTTGTGATGGGAACCTTTGGTGTGTATGCTTGGTATCAGGGGCGCAAAAACAATATGAGGGCACAAAAGGCTCGAGAGATTGGGGAAGAGAAGTTGAAAGAGGTTTAAATAAGATGTATATTTTGCTTATCATTTTTGTTGTGGAAGCCCTTTTTTCTTTGTTTTGCCCCTGGATCCACTTTCACATGCCGGAACAAGTACAGCTCGATTATAAAACGAAATAAAAATAAGAATCTCTCTTGATTGCTAAATATCATTTGACGAAAGCTGGAAATCCTCAGATCTTGGTGCATTGTTAACCTGGGGCCCGAGGCATTAGCCTACGTGTTAGGGATCATCGATGCACATGAAATCATCATAGTCCCGAGAGGCTGCATCTACTGTGCCTATATTTCGAGCTGCAAACGGCGTGAAGATGGCGTTGGAGCCAGGGTATCCCGTGACAAAGGCACCGTCATCATTATTCCACCACAGGCCGTCGCCAGCGGCACCCAGGACGATTCCGCTGTTCGACGACAAAAAAGTCATCGACAGGATAGTTATCAATGACAAGACCCTGTTTCACAAGAAAGACAACCATTAATGACTTGGAACCCTTTCGAGCCAATTGCCCGACCTCGACAGCATCGCCATCAACGGCCCGAGCCCGTTGACCAGGAGCCCGAGAGCCTTCAACCGGCCCAGGTAACTCCAACCTTTGTACAGCTTGATGAATCTGAATCTTTTGTTCCCCAGTTGTCCCCGAGACAGCAGAGACGACATGCTGAAGTACAAAGGAACGGTGAAAGGTGGCGGTAAAATTTGACTAAATTACATGTTCTGAACATTAAGTAGTGAAATTCAAAAGATTGAATCCATCTAAATATATGTTTTCTCTTTAAAAGTTGAATACCGAATTGCGGATCTCTCAGAACTCAGAAAAAAGAAAAAAGAAAAAATAAGGGGGGAATGGGCCTCGGAGAGAGGGATGACGTTTGGGGCAGCAAAGAGCGAGCTTATGCATTTCACCCGTACAAGACAACCTCGAACGGAGAAGGTACAGATCCTGGGAGAAGGGAACCCAGGGT